>OV656873.1:68530865-68789559 GCA_927399465.1 Sarcophaga caerulescens
AATATTCTAAGTCTCAGGAAATCTGAATAGGTTTTAAAATTTCTTGGTATGGCAGGTTTTCGCTGTTGGATCAAGAAATCTTAAAATTTAATTAATTCTTTCCGAATTTACAAATTTTAAGAAACAAAAACCTTTAACAAAATAAAAATGTGTACATAAACAAATTCTATTCATTTAATGAAAAAATTTACTCGAACGTAAACCTAAGTATTTGAAAAGTACGATTATGTAGAAAGAAAAAAAAAGAATTTGAGTCCACTTATGTAATACTTGGCGCTGTTGTTATAATGGTTTTTTAAGCCGATTGTTTTTATTTTTATTCACTTTTTAGTTTATTGCTTCAGTAGAAAGTCGAGAGTTTCGGAATTCGTTAAATAACACCCTGCAAGGCAAAAAACTCTATTGACTTCAATAGAAGTTCAAAAATAGAAATAATTTGTTAATGTTTTCATTCTTTTACCTGTCCCATTAAAAACTAATTTTGTTTTCTTTTTTTTACAGCATTGTCATCTTGCAGAATTGATCTGGTTTCGCTGTCAAAATTTATGGCTGAGCAACAGTAACATTTTTTCTTACTCACGCAATTCGGCGTCTTAAAACTTTTTCTAACATCAAAATTGTTAACTTTGAACCCTTAAAACTATCTTCTGCGTGTTTATTCTAATAGAGCATTACAACCGTATGCCTCCACAAGCATTCGATGCGTCTGTCTAACATTTTTCTTCAAATGAACAAATTAATGTTTTCCGCAAATTACCATTTTCTTGTACAAAATTGGCGATCTTTAACGCGTTGAAAAATATAAAATAATTAGATTATTATATTAATTAAATTATTGAATGTTCCCTATTGAGGCATTTGTATTTTTACACTTACACCAGTATACCTGCTATGCTATGCTATGAATGTCATAATTTAATACAACTTCAAGAGTTTTCTTTTCGCTTATGTTCTTCTAATTCGTTAGTTTCTACGCTGAAGGGACTGTTAAAATTTTAATTCTTATATAGGGTCTTCCAGCAGTGTCTCTTCTTAATCTTAATTAAAAAAAATAAGAAGCTTTAGTTCAGAATAGTGAATATATATATAAATACATTCATAATAAAAACATACTTAATTGGTCACTAGAACACTTCTGGTAGTATTATGACGTAGCTTCTCACACCACTTATATTGTGTGCGTTAATTTTATATATTACTGGGGGGACCTATAGTTTTTCATGGCAATTTTGTTTAGCCTCAGGGTTTTTGCAGATTTCTGCTGTAAGGACGTCGCGGAAGAAATGTTTTTTTATATTTGATTGTGTTGGAGATGTTTGACCTGGGGTTTGAACCAAGGATTAATAACTAATAAGTCAACACTTTACCTACTAGACTACGTTGACAACAATGGTTAGTAATATTTCGTATCCTTTAATCTTCTGAACGTTTTAAAAATAATTAAATTTTATTTTATATGGCTAGCGGGATACATGTGTTTTAGCCCACTTTATACATCAATATAAGCGGAAATATAATTTTGTAATTCTATTGAATCTCAAATGCCTAAATAAACAATTAAAAAAAAATCACTAAAATAATATCGAAATTCAATATATTTTTGTATTTTAAATGACAAAAAATAAAAAATAAAAATTAACACTAAATTGCATGTCAAAGTAAGCAAACTGTACTAAAACTAGAACATGAAGTAATGAAAGAAGTAAAGCAGCAGAGTAGAATACAGCAATGCAAAGTGGATGTCAATCAAATAAACAGCATCACCGGAAATTAATGCAATTTCAATGTGTAGTGCCACAGCGAGAGATGTTAATAACGTATGCATACATATGTATGTACTTCAATACATGCACAATCTCAGAAAACATTTAGTTTTGTGTAGAATTTTTTGCACATGATGACTGTGGGGAATATTTAGTGTTTATCATTTAGTAAATAAGTTAAAAGGCGTTACTATTTACTTACATAAACTTGGCGAAAAACTAAATTCTTTTACGCAAAATGAATGTGCAATTTTAAAAATTTGTTGTGTGAGTAAAAAGCTTGCGTGTTATCGTGGAACAGAGTGTGAAGTGGCATTCACCTCTGCATCTATGCTTCGTATACTTTGAGAAAGATTTCGTAATGTAAGAAAACTCCTTTCGAACACTAACGCCTTACTTAGAGTTTATATACCTACGCAACATGCAGATATAAACATGTCAAATTACTGAACAGAACAATGGAGGTTGGAGTAGCTCTTCGCCAAGGTGTGTGCTCTGCCACGACTACTATTTACCATAGTTTTTAACACGAACTTTAGAAGACAATGTCGACTAAATGATTTTGATAATGCAGATAATATAATTTTTTGACACATACATAGCTTCTCGGGAATTCGATCAGTACAGGGACTGCGGTTGCCTGTGGCATCATAACGGGCCACTATGCGTTCTGAAGTTAGCTCTGGTATCAAAGCTACCACTCCAACCTAACCTAACCTAGCTTCGAGGGCAGCGGAAGCAGCATATCTAAAAAATAAAAAAGCAAAGATGAAAACTGTCCGTATCAAAGTGACTTCCCAGGAGAAGTTTGTAATAGATATTAACTAAATAGAGGTTACCGCACAGTTCTGGTATATTGGAAGCAAAGGATCGGGAGAGTATATTGATGTGCTGAGTGTGTGAAATATCATCGAAATTCTTTATTTCTTTAAAAACCATTTAAAAGACTGGCATGTATGTCGTCTGCGACTTAAGTTAACCGCACAAGAGAATGTGTAAAAGGGTCAAATCTTACGTTCTCAGTGTCTAGTTCGCAACACCTTCATGTGAACTGATCATGCCCTCAAATCGATTTTTTACAATATCCAATGGGTGGACGTATGAAGTCGCCATAGTCTAGTAGGTAGTGTAGCGTTGTAAGGTCACGGTTCAAAGCCCAGGTCAGACATCAAAACGAAATTTGAAAAAAAATTTTTTCGGCGACTTCCTCTCAGCAGATTTCTGGCAGAAACTCTGAGAGTAAATAAAATTGCCA
Organism: Sarcophaga caerulescens; assembly: GCA_927399465.1. Taxonomy (NCBI): domain Eukaryota; kingdom Metazoa; phylum Arthropoda; class Insecta; order Diptera; family Sarcophagidae; genus Sarcophaga; species Sarcophaga caerulescens. Next base: position 68,533,884 of record OV656873.1, read on the forward strand.
TGAAAAGTTTCTCAAAAATTTGTCGTTCAGAATCGAACGGTCCCGCAACTCAAGTATGAAATTAACGCACACAACATAAGTGGTGTCAGAAGCCAGGTCGTAATCCTGACTGAAGGGTTGTAATGACCAATTATGTATGTATGTAATGGGTGGACGTAGTAGCTTTGTCCTGTTGAAACCGCATGTCATTGCTTTCAAAATCATTCGATTCAGGCCAGAAGAAGTTGATAATTATATACATATAGTGTTCGCCGATGACAGTGATCACCTGACCAACATTGTTCTGAAGGAAATATGGAGCTACGAAGCCGCCAACCCAAAATCCACGCCTACATGTGAATTTTTAGGGAAGCTCTTGGATTTCATATGGATGACTATTGTGTCAAGTAGTCGCAGTTATCTAGTAGGTAGTGTGTTGGCTTATTAGGCGTCAGGTCACGGTTTCAACCAAAGGCTAGACATCTCCAGCAAATGGAAATATGAAATATGAGACTTCCTCTCAATAGTCTTCTGGCAAATATTCTGAGAGTAAATTGCCATGAAAGGTTTGTCAAAAATCTGTCGTTCTGAGTCGACTTTAAACTCGTGTATAAAATTAATACACACAACATAAGCGGCGTGAAAAGCTATTTTGTGTAATTATGTATGTATGTAACTATTTTCTCAAATTCTAGAATTTTATTTATTCACTTACCCTCTGAGGACGATTTTTGATGTAAATCAGGGTCTGTTTGCCAACTGGTGTAGAGCCCATATCGTTCGCTATTGTTGTACGTGCTGATGTGGCAAAACTGGTTAAAGAAATGATAAATAATTTTACGGATGTAGCTTTAACAAGATAGTCGTTATTAACTATCAAAGTATTACAGTCTCTGTTCGATGATCCTATTTTATAAACACGATTGGATTATAATGGTAGTTTTATTAGGACCAGGCGCCTTATGATAAAGACATACTCTATATACTTTACTCTACTTTATTACATCAAATAAAAAATTAAAATTTTAAAACCATTTGCAAATGCCTTCACTATGCTATCATGCACCAACGTGTTGGTAACAAAATTTCCGTAAATAGAAAACAATATTGAATGTAGTTAAGTCTATAAATTCTTTAAATTTTTTCTAATAATTTTCATTTTGTTACAGACTATTTTGGAACATGAAAACCAAAATCACACAGTTCAAGTAAATTATATGACTTTTATTTCGTTTTCTTATTCTTTTTATTAATAAACGTAAGAACTTAAAGAGGAAGAAAAACTTCTGCCATTTGAACCATATGTAACAGTCTACTCTACAGAGAATGTAAATAATTTGCTGCTGGTATTACGAGTATCTTTCCTTGAAGTCTTTTTCTATTTGCTTTTCAGTCACACCTTTTCCGAGTCTGTTAAAATGGCAAATGAATGCAAAACTATTTGCCTCAACGTGGAGAAGCCATTGCAAGTAAAATATTTCTATGAAAAGATTTGCTGTAATTAAAACGAATTCAGTGATTTTAAAGCACGACCTTATGCAGATAATTATTTAAAAATGTATTTTATGTGCCACATCAGTTCAAGTGCTATTCGCTATATTTTTATTTCAGCTGTCACGCTTTCAATTTATTATTCTTCTGTCGCTTATGCATTTTTTATTTCATTTTAATTTAATTTTATTTCCATTTCAATGTCTCTTTTTCATTAAGTTCAGTTTATTTATTGAAATAAATTATTTCTTCTTCTTTATAATAAAAAACGAAAACAAAAAAAGTGAAAATAAGCTATGATTTGTGTCACATAGAGTCGTGGTCTTTTGTGTATAATTAATAAAGATTAATTAGAAACATTTTAAACTCAAGTAATTTACATTAAAATATTACCGGCTTCATCTCCATCGGGAACACTTATTGTGAACGAGCCTTGATTTTTTTTCACGTGAAATCTGTCGAATTTATTTAGCACAAATCAAATCATTGAACAAACCAAATCATGTAAAAGGTCGCCAATTTTGTAGCCGAAAATGATTATTTGCGAAAAGCATTAATTTATAGTTTTCATTTGAAGAAAAGTGCTGGATAGTATTATAGAATGCAAAGGCATAAGATGATCTCGCTCCATCAAAAGCAGCATGCATAAGATAGTTTCAACGGTTCAGAGACAAGGATTTTTCAGTGAGAAATGAAGAACGTGGAAGAAAGATTTGCAGAGAATATTGGATAAAGATGACTGTTTGAGTCAAGAAACAAATGACAGAAATGTTAAATGTTTTACAACAAATAATTTCTGGCCGTTTAAAAGCTATGGGAATGGTTCGAAAGTCTGGAAAATGGGTGTCACATGAATTGTATGACAAACAGATGGAAAACCGAAAGAGCACTTGAAAAATTTTGCTTCAAAGACACGATAGAAAATCAGAATTGCATCGAATTGTTACGGGCATTGAAAATTGTATTTATTTTCGGAATCCAAAACAGAACACATCCTGGGATAATACTGAACAACCATCAACTTCGTCAGCAAAACCATAGCGACTAAGCAGGAAAAAAAAGCTGTGCGTCTGGTGGGATTGTTAATACAAATCTCTACTGATAACAAATTATCAATTTGAACTATGGACAGATCGATAAACGATCATAATGGGCCACATGATTCGGCAAAATAATTTTACAACATGAAAATGCATCTGCACACAAAGCAAAGCGGGTTCAGGATACGTTCAAAGCATTTGAATAAGAGCTGCTACACCACTTATTCAGCACACTTGGCTCCTTTTAATTACCATTTGTTTTTATCGATGGAATACGCATTGGATAAGCAGCACTTTAGCAATTGAGGATGTTGAAAATTGGATCAATTATTGGTTTACTTCAAAGGATGAACAATTTTATTTATATGGAATCCACAAATGGCCTGAAAGATTTAAAATACTTTGAATAAAATGTTTTCTTACTTACGAATTAAAAACACTATGCCACAAAATAAAAAAAATTAAATACACCCGACTAATGACATAGTGTAGGTTGTGAGTTTTGTTGAGTAGATCTCAAAAATATTTTTTTTTATATTTCTCCAACCCTCCAAACTTTTATTATTTGACAAAAACTGTTTTTTTTTTTTTACTTTACGCACAAATTTCTGGATTACTCAAGCATTTCTGACCCGATTTCCAACATCTCATCAAATGAACTTTTAGTTCAAAAGTTTTCAGCATTTTTAATAGATCTTGACCACCAGAAGTTGGCTAAAGTTTGCGCAAAGAGAAATAATAATATTTGCAAAAAACACAAATATTAACCGACGTCTCGTAGTCGCTCAAATTTTAAATGCCATATTTTCCGATAAACAATCAAGATCCATCAAAAATTCTGAAAACTTTTGAACTATGTCATGTGATGAGATGACATATATAAAAAATATAACACGACTGTTATACTAATTAAATAATAACCACGGTAATTTTTATCCAATTTTATTAAATGATGACTCAATCTCTTCACAAGAAAACAGACTTTAAGAATATTACCACTTATCCTATATTTTTTTAATAATATAAAACAAGTTTGGAGGGTTCGAAAAATATAAAAAAAATATTTTCGAGTTCTACTCAACTAACTGAACAACATTTACTCGGTATTTCATTGTCGCACCGTGAAATTAGTATTTTATTCTCACAAAAAAGCTCAGTTCATACCCGTACAGATGGTAAGTAGGTTTTTGTATAAAATTCGGTAGGAATTGCGAAATTTCTCAGTTCATTTTAATTTGCTTGTAAGGTCTTTTTTTCGGCGTATCTGTAACATGAGGTGCTTCGCTGGAACTTCCACTCCACAATACCATTCTACGTACCAACCAATAATTTTGACAAACTCCTACAAGTATTGACAGTAACAAGTTTCCTTGGCGGGCGCATTCTCAAAGCTACTTACACAAACATCGTACTGAAAATAGCCCGAACATTCACATTGAAAATGAAAATCCTTACTTATCATTTAAACTGCTCCTACAATATTATAACCTTGATAGCCCGTTTATTCATACGTAGTTGAATAATTATACTGATATCAAGCCTGATTGATTCTAGTTCCTTCCTCTCAAATACATACTAGACTTCTAACGTTTCGGAGAAATCCTTAAACCGCGCCCCTTATCTGTGTGGTCAACTTTTAAATCTATCAGACTTTCAATTCGAATGTCAAGCCTTGTGTAACAATTTTGATATTTGGGAGCAAAATCGTGTGCAATATGGTCATTTACCAAATTGCACACGTTACCCATAAAGACTTTAGCACCTTCAACGAAAAACAAAGGGCCGATCGACATTATATAGCAAGTGGGGAAAAATGTTTCTACTTCTGACGAACAGATTGCAATAAAGCTCCGTTTGAGCCATACCCGAATCAGAATTGGCAGTTATGCTCGGATTTTGGACAAGAAAATAAGGTCAACTGAACTACCTTAATATAGGGTAGTCGCGGTAGTCTAGTAGGTAATGTGTTGGCTTATTAGACATGAGGGCACGGTTCAAATTCCAATTCAGACATCTCTAATATATCTCCGGCCATGAAAAAGTTTCTCTGTCTTTCGGCCACTCATGTATAAAATTAACACACACAACATAAGTGGTGTGAGAAACTATGTCGTATTCCTGACGGAAGGGTTATAATGACCAATTATTTATATAACATAGGGAATATGGTATCAGCCCAGCATTTCGGACAGACATTCATTATTAGACATTGACGAGATAGCTACTCCTAATTTAAGATACAAATGGCATCGCTGCTACCTCAAGCTGACAACATGGCGGCCTAATAAACGGTCATATACGTTTTGCGACTCCTAAGGAAGGTTAAGTGATATGAAAAGTGTTGTCCCATGTTCACATGTTGCGTCAAGCACTCATGGGTAGAAGATTTAGATTTAAAAACACCACCTGAATCGTAGAGAGGTACTGAGACATACTACAAACTTATGTAATCCTGATTCAAACCAAGGAGGAGACGACAAAATGTTTACCTTATTATGGTTTGCGACTTTATAAAATTAGCAGGCTTTAATCCGCTTAAAATAATCCATCCAAGACGCTTTCTTAGCCTTATACGAGGCACAGATGATAACAACAATCCATCTATCTGTCATTACCTAGAAACAAGGTACTCTGAAGACATGTAGAGGAGGAGCTGCCTAATCTCTCGATGGTATTCATTGTTGACAACATAAATACTGGATGTAAAGCATATACTCAGTTTAACACATTCACCTAGGATAAATATCGCTTTTTTTTGCATCCACTGTTTTCATTATTATTTTTCATAAAAATGGTTATCCTTTCCACTAATTTCTGTATAAATTTGCTTGAAATACTTTTCAATTCCATTCCTACATGGGTCCAAAGCCACTTTACTTTATTATAAATTATTTTGTGTTATTCCACTCATCTCATCAATACATACAACAAATTTTCGATAAGGTTAGGCTCGAGCGTTTCGGCTGTTTAATTTACAACCCGAAACTTTTGTCCAGAGGACCACTATACTTTAAAAAAAATATCCTGCAATCGTTGTTTATATTTAAGTTGGTCAACAACTAAATTGAACACTACATCATATTACAATGGCGCAAATAACTATGCAAACGAAGCTGATTTAATCGCCTTTACACTATACATAAAATACCATTCAAATCCGAAAATAATAAACCGGAATCAGATACTCGTAAATAAACAAAGTGGTTGAAATTTTTGGCCATAAGCAACATCAACAACCAAACCAACCAGGCAGTAAATAAATAAAAAACCAAGCATTTCACAAACAAACTCTCTCTAACGAACCATTCAAATGAAGAGTGAGTGTGTATAAATTTACATTAAAGGGTAGTTTTTAAAAATGAGTTAAAACCATTCGTATTTTAAACCTACAATCGCTCTAAATAAAATCACTCTGTGTCAAATCTTGATTGTTCATTCAATAGAATATACTTCGTTTTAGTTCAAACAATTATTTTGAGAATCTTATTCCAAACTTACGCAAACGAAACTTCAAATTTTTATCAAACGCTTAAAATAAGTGTTAATTACATCGGATCTGAATCGCTTTATAAGTCACACAAAAAACATTCTTTTGTTCATGTGAACTTTGTACAGAGCAAAGTGAAAGATAATTTAATAAAATTTAGTACAGGAAAAATGATAGGTCTTCCTAATCATATATATGACACCTCAGCTGGCAAACTATTTCTGCAGAAGTAAATTGATAGAATGCCAAGTCTCTCGGCATGCCTACCAAAGGTGCATTGGCACGTGAGAATCGTTATAGAATTATAGATGGTCATACGATTTAACCACAGAAGTGAGTCGTTCCTCATTTCATCCATTAGTATCCAGCAGACTCTAGCAACACTTCTCTTAGCCTCTTGCTGATAACAACATTGAGCTTCCCTGTAAAATGAGTGGAAAAATGCCAATTTAATGGAGACAATCGGAATTGCTAAGCGCTATAACATGTCGGAGATTGTGGGTTCGGTACCGGCACAGGCCAGGTCATCGATTCATCATTCCTATATTCTCGAACCGGTATAAGAATTATCTTTGAACATTGCTCCGCAAACTGCAAAAGCTGCAGTTGTCAGGCATCCAATAAGAAAGAACCGGAATCCTTAATAAATATACTACAGACCACCCTATCATGCATTTTTAAACCATACGTATAAACCTCAAGGATGTCATTGAGAACCTCCAGATCTTTAGAGCAGAAGTTAATAAATATACTACATCCCACCCTATCATGCAACTTTAAATCATACGTATAAACCTCAAGGGTCTCATTGAGAACATTCGGATATTTAGACCAGGAGTCATTAGTTGGAAGCTTTGGATAGTAAATGACTTTAGATTGAATATAAAGTGTAAAGATCACTTTAGAGATCAAGCGAAAGCTGAAACGAAAATTAAAACCACACATTTTTTGTTATCCTTTCTATTCGGTTTTTAATTTTATTTCAGCTTTTGCTTGCTCTTCAAACTTGATACCTTCCACTGTATGTATGCTTGTTGTTCTTCTTGCTTTGTGGGATCCCATCAATAGCGTTGTAAACGACTCTTAGTGAAGTTTACGACTAATAACAATGCCGACATCATTTCTTACCCATAATAAAATTCCTAACCCGAGAGTCTTATGAAGTTATGGAGTTTTCTCATATCACCTTTGACCGGATAATAAGAGAGAACATGTTCTGCGGTCTTTTTTACTTCTTCGTCGATGTAGCTTCTGCAATAGTCAAGGTATTCCCAGTTTCCTGGCATGAACACTTAGATGGAATCAAGAAAGGTTTAATGCAAATTTTGTTCTACATGTATTAATATCGCGCTAGATCTGTCTCGTTTCTCTGCAAGTAGGTTCATTAACACATCTTACCTTTGCCAATGAATGGAGTTTTTGTGAAACCATTTCCATGCCTCTCTGCAGACGGTCAATTCCATGCAGGAATTCAATTGAATCTGAAGTGCTGCATACTTTTGCAAGTGCGTCGGCCTTATTGTTGCCTTCGATGACCATGTCCAGGAACCCAGGTGAGGGTAACCGTTGAATGTATCGCTATCTCCTCCATAAATACCCGGCATTCTTCAACAGTTTTAGCTGTAGTCTATACATTCTCTAGGGATCTAACGGCCGTTTTACTGTCCATAAATATGCGTATAACACCGTACAATATATTCTGATACCGAATTCGCATGGCGGCATCTTTGATATCATTGTTTCAGCCTGAAAACAGTTACAATAATCTGGTAGTGGAGTGGGCGATCTAATATTCATTAGTTCTGAAAAGATTCCACATCGACTCTGTTGCGGCATCTGGATCCATCAGGGAAAACTTGAATGTTGTTTTCCGGGAGATTCAAGCCAGTATCACAGAACGATCTATCCGGTATCTGCGTTGTAAAACCAGAATCGAAAGTATGTTCCATGATCTTATGGAGCTCAGTCACATTGCCGTGTTCGCAGCAACTTGTTTCGCCAATATATCGAGTGGTATTCAGTTATGGATAGTAAACAATTCTTTGGATGATGTAGTCCCAAGGACACCTGTTATTGTCCTAGCCACCATTCTCAAAATCCGCACAACCATCAAACCGCGGCCCAGTAGAATAGCGTTGATTTGATGACAAAGTTGGATAGTCAATACCAATTTTTAGGGTTGATACACCAGTTCGAGCATATTGCTTTCTTGCAACAAAAAAGAGCAGTAGCTGTCTTAGTCGTTCTAGATTGTGTACTCAAGTTGCAGTTATGATCCCAAAATATGATCCCAAAATATGATCCCAACACACACTTTGATAAAGTTAGAGATACTAGAGTTAGGAAATTTAGGGACTATATTTTGGTTGGGTTTACTGCCAGTCAACATTCGGTGCACCATTTCGATGGTAATCTCAACGCAGCAGATTCCAGAATTTCCTAAATTAATATTGAATCTTTGCCTGTAGTCACTGTTGCCACGTAATATGCATAGACGATAGTTATGCAGCATGTCCTTTACATGGTCTTCAGTAGAATAAAGGGGAGAGTACACCTCCTTGTGCTGCCCCTTGGAAACTGAAAAATACAATCATTTCAGAGTACATTTAATGGTAAGTCATATTGAATATTTTGAATATAACTCTAAGGCAGTGTCACTATTATTCTTCAACAAAAAAGAAAATACAAGATCATTTTGTCGAGTTTATTATTTGTAGACCGGGTCGATAGAGTAGCCTGTTTGCTCTCCAATATCTCATATTTTTGTCGGTTTTAGTTTTGAGTTTAAATTCTCAATTTGTTTATTAAGCATATCAATGGTTTTTTTACAGTTTGTAACAGCACCCTGTATGGGAGAAACCAAAAATTCTACAGTTACAGTATTTGCAATTTCATGCTTCAGCTTTAAATAATTTGCATATTATAACCAACACAAAAAAGTGGAAAGAGTCCATCTTAAGTAGTATTTTATACAGTAGCTTGGTTGACTGCTTAACATTGATGTGCTTCGTTCAGTAGTAAACAGTCGCATTTACGATATAAGCAAGCGATTTTCCTGGTTGTACGGATGGATGAATGACACTCTAAGTGATATTTGATATCTTTAAAACAGGTTTGAATATCAACAGGTTGTGTATGCATTAAAAGAAACTTAAAATAAATGTACAGAACAATTATTGCACGAACAGAAAATCCTCATTTCAAAAATATTATTTTACATTTAAGTGAGCGTAACTTTCGTCATTCTATTTGTAAAAAACGTAAAGAAAATTGTTTATTTCCAGATGATGAATTAAGAATGAATTTGTCTGAATTATACATCACTGTTGCAAGATAGAGTCCAACACAGATTAGCCATATTGAGTTTCGAACAATTTTCAAGCTGTTCTCCATTTCAAAAATTCTGTAAAAAGTGAATACTTTATCCAATTCAGTACCATTTCATTTAAATTAAAAATTTACTCTTTGAACTTAATTTTTAGCTGATTGTATAGGGTCTTCCAACAAGGTCTGGTCTGGTCTCAAATTTGTCGTCATTTATTTAGTCTGCTTTGCACACATTACCATGGACAACCATAGTTAACGGAGTGCGTTCTCTGAATGGACTCTCGAGCATTTGGCAACTGACCCTAACTTTTGGTATGGATTTTGGGCTGTCGGCGTCAAATGTCTATATTTCTTTAAGGACGACGTAGGCTAGGCCATCACTGTCAATGGCAGTGAATATAGGTTGATTATTGCCCACTTTCAGTCTGAATTGGATGATCTAGACACCAACGATATGTGGTTTCAACAGAATGGTGCTTTGTGCCACAAAGCTCATGTCACATTGGATATTTTCCATGAGCGATTTGAGGGCTTTGTCATCTCAAGTACAGATGAACTGGGGCTAGTGCGAATCCGTTAGACCTCTTCTAATGTGTCACAAATAACTGCAGACCTCAAAAGAAACTTAATCCATTTCATAGGTCAAATTCGGTCTTATTTATGTGCCATAGTTATGGAGAAGCCGTAGCAAGCATTTGAACTGTTTTATATTCAACTTATAATGCCAGGTCTTTCAAACGAATACAAAATTTCGCTGATATCCCACACAAATTTCGTGTTATTTAAATTTAAAAATAGGAATCTTTTATGAAAGATCCGATATAATATCCAAGACATAGCGAATTAAGCTTAACATCTTTAATTCAATGTGAAGTGACATATAAGGTATGACAGTCTTCTAACGAAATGTAAATTCTAACGGCAGGTTGTGAGCGCACTCCACCACTGAAATGAGAAAACAAAAACGGTAATGGATTAATCATGCTTTGAGAAGAGTTCAAGAGGGATGGCTGTCGAAAAAGGTGCCGACCAGAACGTATCTGCAAAAGGTAAATTGAAACCGAAATATGAATAATCGGGAAGCTCTGGTGACTTTGAATATAATGGTTCAGGACACGATACGGTATTCAATATTTGCAAAGTCTGTCTTCATGAAATTAATACCCAAATTCAAGGATTTGTTTTTCTCAAATACCCATTTAACCAGAAATGAGTCTCAATGCTGAAGATGTTTTTCCGATAAAAATTAGCATCAGTTGCTAATTGCTCCAGAACCCGTTCAGCAAACGCACGTCTTTGTCAATGGTTGGCCCCTTCTGTTCCTGTATTTAACGGCGCAAAATTCAGTTGTGTTTTGCGCCTGGCGGTGTTTTTGTGAGTGACAAGAAATCGACTGTATCCGATTGCACTAAACACTATCACGAACAGTGATAATGTTTCACGAACAGTGATAATGTTTTCGGCTGATCTTACACCTCGTCGACCTATGGGTATCGCTCGATCGTTTATTGGACCAGTGAACTCAGGTTTATTCACCCCACTTTGAATAGTTCTCGCGGTTGAGTCATTTTGGCGATCGTAAAGCGGACGAACGCCAATTTTGTTTAAACAAAATTTATTTGAGCGTATTGCTGAATACTATATCCGTCCATGGAGATTGGTAAAACAGAGTGACTGTAGCCGTAGTCTATTAGGTAGTGTGTTGGCTTATTAGACATGCAGCCACGAATTAAACTCCAGGACATACATCTCCAACAAAATGAAATATAAAAAAAAATATTTCTTCGGCCACTTCCTCTCAGAAAATTTCTGGTAAAAACTGTGAGAGTATGTAAAATTTGCCATAAAAGCTTCTCAAAAAACTTGTCATTCGGAGACGACTTTAAACTGGAGGTCCCACCACACCTCTGTAAAATTAAGACATACAACATAAGTGATGTGAGAAGCTAGGTTGTAATCCTAACTGAAGGGTTGTAATGACGAATTATCTATGTGCATGAGAGGATGTCTTTTAATTTGACAAATGTAGCATTTTCTTATACAGATTATAATACTTTAGATATAAGGCTGAGCCAGATCTGTGCAATAATATGTAATATAATATCAGTTGTACCTTGTTTTCTATTATAATAAATAAATAAATAAATAAATAAATAAATAAATAAATAAATGTAGCTTAACCAAAATGGCCGTTATCATCTGTTGAATTTCAAAAGGTCCAGTTGGAAGACTTAATCTATGTTAATGCAGTGTAATATGTTTCCGGCTGCTCTGTCCTATTATATATCTTTCCTTTAGCGCCTTTCTAATAATTTAGTTCAGGAAAAAATTATTTCATAATCTGTGAGTTACGTTCCTAAAATTAGTTTATTGTTTATTTTGTAACGTATTACGTTTTTATTTATAAATAGTAAAGTCTTTAACTGCTTTAACATTTTTATTTGCAACAAAAAACAGTAATTTTAATGTCAACTACTTGTCATAATAAGAAAATTGAAAAATTCTGAGTAGTTTGATAATAGACTGGCCAATAAAAAGGATTAAACATTAGGATACGCTATACGTTTATATTTATTTCCATTCGAGTATCAAAGAACTTAAGAGATGTAATATTTAATAGGCTTAAACGATAATCCCATTGCGTTATAATACAACTGATAATGCTGCTGCCATTCCCAAACTGTTTCTTATTTTTTTGCTTTAACTTTGTGACTTTTTTATATTTATATTTATTTTTGTTTTTTTTTTTTTGTTTTTTGCAAGGCAACGCAAACTTTGTAAATTAAAACCATTCATCAAATAAAGGGTGGACGTATGTATATAAATCCGGATGGTTTTAAGCGATAACAATTAATCATATTATTTAGAGTTCATAAACGTTTCCTTAGCTTTTCCTGTAGATTTCCATTTTGTTTTACTTCGCATACGAATGATTTGAATAGTGAAAATAAAAGGGGTTTATGGCGGAAGTGCTTAAGTATGGTTAATAAAACTTTAATAATTTGCCATTGGAATTTGATGTATAAATTTTGTGCCATTGGCAATGAAAGTAATTTAAAATAACTGATTATTTTTAATTGTTAAACACATTGAATTTTAGAAGAACATTTTACCTTCGGCAGACAAAGAACAAAATGGTATACAAACGTATTTTTTAGTTGTTTGCTGCTAATTCGCTATGAGTCCTTAATTTTCGTTTTAATTTTCATATCTTAGTATAGCATCTCTTTTTTCCGTTGTTTTTGCTTTTTTTTTTTTTTTGTTAATTTTCAAGCTAAGCAGAATACTAATATATTTTAGCAGGCCTTTCGATGGCTGCAGATTCAAAAATAATGTAAGAATAAAGTGTTGAAAAATACATGCATGTTCACTTTGTTTTTCTTTAAAAAATATTTTCAAATGTCATACGAGAAAATAAATTGTAAAAAAAATTACATCCATTAAATAGAGATTTCATGAAAATTTATTATTCTTATGCGACATTTTTCAAATACCCAACAAATAGAATAGAATCATAAAATTCCTGACTTTATGCTGCTGATGTCTTGAATATCGGCTGCAGTAGAGTTGTAAATCTATAATAAATAATTTTATTGTTTATGCACAGTGACGGACAAAACTAAAGCTCGAAATTCTTGTTGTTCACACGAGTGAACAAGTACACACAACCCCAACCCTGACTAATAATATGACAGCACAAACATCACTAACAAATAATAACAATAACATAATCAACACACATCACATTCACCACACACATCACATACACACATCCTTGATCAGTCAATAGCCAGTTGATTATCGATGATTAGACAACACAAAGCAAAAACCCAACAATCCCTACACAAGTGCACTATGAAAAATATTATTATTTCAAATAAAACATAAAACATTATGAACTAACTAGATGACCCGTGCGAATATTTCGCACCGTTAGTTGTCATTTTTGTAACATAAAATTAAAATAATTAATAGAAATTTTATTAAAAGTATAAAAATATTAGAAATCATAATATATCATACATACATATTTACATACATACATACATACATATATTTAAATGCTTTTATAATACTTCTTTGAATACAATGTTAGAGGTAATGACATGATCATTGTTAACTTTTTGCCCGTACGAATCCTTAATACAAACAAAAATATCTTTAAACGTACGCACTCGAGAAAAAGCCACGTATAACTGCTCATGTGAAAAGACCGGTTCTGGTAAATACAATCCTACCTTTTGCAGGATTTGACCTTGTTTTTCTTAAAACCTTTTTAACTGTTAAATATCAGCTGACACTATATATATGTATATATTAAAAGACACCGTATTACTACCCTTCATAAAACAAACAATGCCATGACAATAACGACATTACCAAAATGGCTTTTACAACTTTATATATTATGTGGAATAGCATTACCATTAAGCGACCCTGTTTATCGCACTTGATCTAACAACTACTGCAAAGTATTGCCAAAACAGCTTTTTACAACTTAATATGCATATTATATATAACTGACTTAGTAATAAACGGCATTATAGTAAATAGCGGTATTGCCAAAATGGATTTTAATACATACTATATTATGTAGAACTGCATTACTATTAAGCGACCCTGTATTACCACACTTGAACAAAAACATATAATCATAATGACAACAGTATTATCATGCAGTTCTATATAAAATATAATTTTTATCAATGAAAATATTAATTTTTCAATTTCTAATTATTTTTCGTTATTAGTGTTAGATATAAGCTTTAAAATGAGATATCATTCATTAAATTTGATGCGGTGGTATGGGAGATATTTGCAACCGACAAAAAAAAGTGCTTTAGAAATAATATATGTGATATACAAAATAATATTGTGAAACCCAAACATTGTGAACATCAACAAACTAAAAACAAATTGTGAACAAATAAATTGTGAAAAATTGAATATTATAAATTTAAGACATTAAATACAAATAAATATACACTTTATAACGTTTATATACATACATATAAAACCCCATTAATAAACACTTATCATTTACATAGACACACATATATACATATATATTAAAAGGTTTGTGCTTATATTTATATACACCCTACCTCTTACCCAAATTCTAAACCCTCATACTAACCCTATAACCCGTCTAAACACTTGTAAATTATATTATTTCGTGCATAAAAACTAAAGTCTTTAAAACGATAAAAAATTTGACATTTATAACAGCAGTTATCTTTAATGTTCGGATATACATATAATTAATGAAATAAATACTAAAGTAATATAATATTTCCAATAAACTAATATTTTATTTTCTTAAAGATCTGAAAATGCGTAGCATGTATTCAATTATATTGTGGAATACTATTTCAAAAATTTCGTTCCCAGTGTTTTCCATTCGTGGAAAAATTTGTTAGTATTCTTGCAGTTGTTGCGCAATATTATTCGTTTCACTATTTTGAATAGACTTTCTAGGGATGCTATTACAACTTTTCATTGCGAACTGATTATTGCAGCCCGTTAGTCAGGCTTACGACATAGCTTGTCACATCACCCATGTTATGTGTGTTAATTTTATACATAAGTAGTGCAATATACAGTTTAAAACCGACTCCGAACATTTTATCATATGATATTTTGTTTTATTCGAGATGTCTCAGCCAGCGGTTAAACTATGAAATACCACTTACTAGACAACTGCGACTTTACATCTTCCGAATTAGTTGTTGTTTATTCAGTCCGTTTTACCGAATCACCACTGAGCCATGAGCCACACAGCTTATGCCGCATTGAATATTCTGAAAGAGCGATTAGAGGGCACGGACATGAGTGAATTTGCACACACACTTTGTTTTGTTCAATACTGTACATATGGGGGTAATACATTTTTCATAGTACCATTGCCTTAGCAAACTGCAAACTCATTGTGCTTTCAGACATATATAAGGATACTGACAACGTATAACTTTCTCGTTGATGTAACAACGTTACTAATATTACTAACCATAATATTATAAGTAAAATAACGATGTATAATGACGATTAGATTTAATTTTTCATTTATTATCTTTTTCCGCACACTTTAACTTATATTTTGCGTATTTGATATTGGATCTGATAGGCACAAAATAAAGCTAAACATTGCATGTTTAACACGCATGCTTTCCGAAAAACATATCTCAAAAAAAGGTATGTTCTTGAACAGCAACAGCATATCATTCGATCCTTGTACCCTGGGCTTGAAAAACCGAATTACCGTTTTAACAACACAATTACGTTTCAGCAAAAAGGGATTGCATATCACTGAGTTTATGGCAGCAATACTCATAATTTTTTTGCCATTTGGTTTTTCAGGTGGCAATACAATAAATGCCACCTTTGCCACCTCACCATAAATAGACTACTCAATCAATAACGCCTTGTAAGTCATTCATACCTACACAACTGGTCATTGTAACCCTTCAGTTAGGCTTACGACCTAGCTTTTAACACCATTTAATACATGAGTTATAGAAGTTACAGCTCAAAGTCGACTCCGAACGACAAAATTTTAGAAACTTTTCATTGCAATTTAATTTAGTCTCAGAGCTTTTGCCAGAAATCTGCTGGAGATGTCTGACCTGGGGTTTGAACCGTGGCCTCACGTCTAATAAGCGAAAACACTACCTACTTGACTACTACGACTTACGGTCTGTAATTCATTCAATTATTATAAAAATTCATACTGTATGAAAAATGTGCTGTCAACGAAAAGTTTTCTTTGCAGAAGTAGATAGTTTTTATAATTAACATTTAAGTTAACTAATAGAATAGCTAATTTTCATATGAAGAGCAGCCAAGCAACGATCAAGAACAAGCATTGCAGTCTAAAAGAAAACTATTAAAATCCTAACGGTACGCTCAATGCAGCAATGTAACGGACTATATTTACTGAATTATTTCTACTAAAAATGAAAGAATAGAATTTGGTTGATATGTGGTTTCAACAAGTCGATACAACATACCACCCGGCACGCTATGCAGTGAACTTATTGAGATACAATTTTCGTGAGCATTTAAAATCAAGTTTTGTAATCTCTATAAGCCGCGAAATCGTGTGATTTGATGCCTCAACACTATTTTTTGAGGCCCTATGTAAAGTCTCTAGTATATAGCTACAATTCCAGCTCAAGAAGATAACTGGTTGAAATGGTATGAGCCAATATTGGAGCTCACGAATAAAAGTTTGATTTTTAAACTTATTAAAAATAGCACAACATTCACTACGCAAGTTGGTAACGCTAATTTTTTAGATGAATTCATAGTAGGCTGACAGCAATTAACCACAACAGTGTCGGCATATTCCCTCGTGGTTGCCAGTTTAAAAGGATTCTTATTGATCTCGACGTGCACAAGCCTTCTGGCTTTAATGGCGTGTCAGCATTCGCCGCTTAGCAATGCTGTTGGTTAATTAGATAATCTGTTCACGATCACTTTTGTTACAACAAAATTGTGTATGTGTAGTCGACGTATTCTGGTAGGTAATGTTTTGGCTGATTAGTCGTGAGGCGACTGTTGAAGTCCCAGGTCAGACATCTCCAACAAAACGAAATAAAAAAAATCTTCCTTCAGCGACTGCTTCTCAGCAGATTTCCTGCAAAAACTCTAAGAGGAAATAAAATTGCCATTAAATGTTTCTCAAAAATTTGTCGTTCCCGCAGTCATTTTTAAGCTATAGGCCCCGCCACTCATGCATAAAATTAACGTACACAACATAAGTGGTGTAAGAAGCCAGGGCGTAATCCTGACCGAAGGGTTATAAGGACCAATTATATATGTATGTATTGCCACAGTTCTTTTTCTTTTCGATTAACATCGTCATAGAAATCAATAATTTCTGATTACATTTGTACATGCAACGCATGTGCAACATAAAGTAAATTGCAAAAGAAGTAAGACAGAAAATGGTCAGGATAAAACACACTCTTTAAGGCAATCAAAAGTGTAATTGTTTCTGAGTGTACACGGATGAGAGTGATGTGACTTAAAGAGAAACGCTTGACACAAAACAATCAAAGCTGGCTAGCATTGGTGTTGCTAAATGCTCTGCCATAAATTAACAATTTTGTTTACTCCATTGTGTATTAAAAAAATTTCAGATTCAGGGATCTATAGTCGGAGTTACAATTGAAAGATGAAATGTGTAATGAATCAGTACGCATTGCTTTTTGAAGCAATTAAAACAGCAATTTAAGCGTACGTTTTAAACTGTTACAGAATGCTTTAAAAATAAGTTCTTTAATTTGAATTTTCCGTGCATATCAGATGCTTAATTGTGGCAATGGAATTGCATTTTTAATATTTATTTTCAATTATCATTTGATAATTATAAGCCACATTAACCTTCCTGTTTAATTGTTTATTTATTTTTGTAGATTCCACTCAATGACGCTGGATTTTCATATTCATTCGTCGGTTGTTGATAAATTAATTGTTGTCATTAAATAAAAAAAAAGAATTAAAAATATATACAGCGATACATTACTACAGAGGATTACAGACAAATTAATAAAAAAATAAACAATATTCAGCGCATGTTAAAATGATGTCTCATGTAAGGAAAAAAAACTATTTAAACCCAAGTAAACTTAAATTGGTTGTTAACGATTTTATGAAAATATTTATTAAACGGCCTCAAATTGAAGATGGGGATATATTTTCTACATAAACCAAAAATTTATAAACACATTTTTTAATTATGGAAAATCCAAATTGATTGAGGTAATCGGAATACCCATGTCCTGTAGCACGTCGGAGATTGTGAACTCTGTACTGGTTTCGTCAAGCACATCAGCAATGCATTTTCCTACGATATCCCTGTATTCCGGAACCCATATAAGAGTTACCTTTAAATGATCAGAATTTTTTCTGAGAGTATTTATGGACAAGAACAAACGTCAAAACTAAGCTCGTTAAGGAATTAATTGTGACCTGACGGTCCAAGTAAGGCAAAAGATTTTCAGGGTAAATTTTGCTACCCAACAAGCATTTCGCCGCTGTTAAGATCGACCACGATTTTGCCTGGAAAACACTGCAGCCTATAAGAAAGCTTAACATCAGACACTTAATAAATATACCAAAGCCCACCTTGTCACTCATATTTGAGCCATCAGTGTAAACCACACATTGGGAATCTCCCAATGTTCAGAACAGAAGTCCCTAGTTCTATTCAGAAAGTTACAAGGAATTGTACAATCGATCCCAGTGTGTATATGTCTTCCCAGAATAGCAGCATTTTTATAATCTAAATTGGGTTGGAATTTGACATCAGTCAGTGTTACTATCACTAGCCCTAATAGGAGATCAGAAAGGAACCAAAAGAGTATAGCAAATATTGTCTTGGTTGGAGTGGTACAGAGCGCACTAGTGATCAGAGCAATTGACTGCCTGTGTACTCTGTCTATCAGTCGGCTATGGTATTGGTGTTCCATCCACCAGATTTGTACACCATCACGGCCCGGTAGAGCCCGGTAGACCCCAGATCTTGTCTACGGTCCTTATGCAGGTGTAAAGTGCTTTAGTCGCTTTCTTAGTCCTATCAATAATGTTATCCTTATATTTAATCTTTCCATCAAGAATTGGTAACTTAAAAACTGGTATCATATGTCGCCTGGTAAAATTCGTCAATTCCATTTCGTGAAGATTGACACTGAGCTCCACTCTGTCGTGAACTTTAGAGTTTGGTTTCATCTCAAAGAGGGAGTATGTGAATGATAACCTAACACCATAATGGCCAAATCATTCGCATAACCATGGCCCTTAAAACCACGCAACTGCAATTATTCTAACAAGGCCTCTCCTAAATCATTCTGTAGCAAGGCTGAGAGGACACCAACTTGCCATATGAACCTTACCTACATATATAATTGGTCATTACAACCCATAATCCTGACTGATTATGGACCTAGTTTCTCACACCACGTATGTTGTGTGCGTATTTTGTACATGAGTGGCGGGACCTACAGTTTAAAATCGGCTCCGAACGATAGGTTCTTTGAGAAACTTTTCATGGCACCGAAGAAATATTTTTTTACATTTTCGTTTTGACATGGGGTTTGAATCTCACTGAACCTCACCTAACGGGGCATTATTATACATACATACATACATACATAATTGGCCATTACAACCCTTCAGTCAGGATTACAGCCTAGCTTCTCACACCACTAATGTTGTGAGCGTTTTTTTGTACGTGAGTGGCGGGACCTGCAGTTTATTTATTTATTTATTTAAAAGCTCCATACACAAGACCATATGTCTTATATTGCAGTATGAAACTAATTAACATGTAAGAGAAACAATGTTAACATACAATTAAATAACAATATAAATTAAATTTTACATAGTATAACAATTTTCGAGATCAAAAATTACATACATGCATGATAAATACAAACATTTACTAGACTTTCAGAAAATTATTACGTTGAAAACAGTTTCATAAGTTGTGCTTTAAATTGTCGTGCGTTACTTAATACTTGACAGCTGTAGGGGATCGAGTTCCAGAGAGTTGTTGCAAATATGTAAAAATGCCAACTAGAGATAAGGCTCTTGTACCCAAACGATCTTATTCTTCTACCTCTGCAGCTATTTGCGAAAGAGAGTCTATTGTAAAGATGCTCCGGCTGGCGGGTATAAATTATCTTGTGCATAAGTACCAAAACTTTTAATTTAAGCAGGCAATCAAAAGAAATTCCGTACAATTGAGCTGCGAACATTGAAATTCTGGTGCGTCTGTTTAAGCCGTATACATAACGAATAATGTTGTTGTAGGCAACGTTTAACTTTCTCTTACTAGAAGAATCACAATTTAACGTCCACTCCGAACGACAGATTTTTGAGAAACTTTTTCTCGGCAGATTTATTTACTCTCAGACCTAGGATACGAACCCGGGCTTTACGTCTAATAAGCCAACACACTATTTACTAGACTACCTTTTGGTTAAAAGTTCAGTAACGTCCTTTGTAACAGATTCACCAAAATTAAGCTTCTATACAAATGCAAGCTATTAAAGTTTCTATGCCATAGCCGTCTCAATATTTTTCTCCAAGGAACATAGTAACTTTTCAAAACTACTTTGGCATTTAAATACAGTGTAATGTATTAGTTGTTTGTGTAGTTTAAGTATAAGATATAGCCTATCAGGTGCTTTTTTAAAACAATTAAGTTTTATGTGAAAATCATCAGGTTAGACACGTTTTAAGTTTTTCATTTTCACTTCTTTATTTCAACAATTTTTAATTTTTTCTAAATCTCTCCCAAGGCCATTAAATTTTTCTATCATCTGTTGCATACAAAAAACTGTCCTTTATTTAGTTTTATCATGGTCTACACTCACATTCTTCTTTCTTTCGTTTTGTTGACACATTGTAAAGGCTGTAGGTGGTAAGATTGAAACTACAATAAGCCTCCAATATTGAAATGTTTTCAATTTCGAAATATTATCAGCTGTCACAGCATCAAATGCTTTTGGGCGTTTGATGTAATGGTAGGATAATACATGTCAAACTTATGTACATGATACGACTTATTGTGTGATTGAAAATTTATTCAGAAAAAATTTTTAAAAATCTAAAATCGATAACTTTAAATATAACAAAAATATAAAGTTTAGAAGACGGAAATAAAATACACGGTGTGACGGCGTAAATACACTCCAACTCTCTAACGATAAGGTGTAAATTGTAGATTTAATTGAACACAAAAATATTTCTTGAACCCTTCAAACATGTATTATCACCTTTTTTTAAAATTTTACATTCAAATTTATTGGTAACTCAGACATTTTTGAAACAATTTTGAAATTTAATATTTTTTTTTTTTAAGTGGAGGATAGAACTTTTTAAATCTTCTTAAATCTGCCATTGGGAGTCGACGCTAAACTGAAATTATACACAAATATAAAATTTATCGAATACAACATAGGTGGCGTGACAAGCTTGGTAGAAATTCTGAAAAGTGGTTGTAATGGCTAATTAAGTAATTTAAGTAAATATGTTCTGTTTTCTGCCAATATAACAACAACAGTTTTGTCTCTATACATACATACATAATTGGTCATTACAACTCTTCAGTCAGGATTACGACCTAGTTTCTCACACCACTTATGTTGTGTGCGTTAATTTTTTTAAACATGAGTGGCGGGACCTACAGTTTAAAGTCGACTCCGAACGACAGTTTTTTTGAGAAGCTTTTCATGGTCTCTATATACTGTCTCTATGCATATATTGTAATAATTCGACAGGATATGTACAAATAAGTTCATTGCTTTTCGTATCTAATTTATGCATTTGCTGAAAAAGCTTAAAACTCGACAAAACTTGCATTATAACGTTACCATATTGGGTCAAATTTATTTGAAGAAAACCCATCACAATTTTCTTCCTATTGCAGTGATGTGTGTACTCCATTATAATTTGCATTCGAATGCTATACAGGGGCCAGCAAAAGTTGAAGGATGTGTGTCGGCAATAGATGTACAGTTCTGAATTTATTGCAGAAATAATGAATAGGATAGAGTTTTTAAACAAGCTAAAAAAGAAATTCACCTAAAGTTCGGAGGAACTAAGAGTTAGTAATGGTTATTACTTTCAACAAGTCAATGAATCAATCATACATAATTGGCCATTACAACCACTTAGTCAGGATTACGACCTAGTTTGCGTTAATTTTATACATGAGTGGCGGGACCTACAGTGTTTCATGGCAATTTTTTTACTCTCAGAGTTTTTGCCAGAAATCTGCTGAGAAGAAGTCGCCGAAGAAATATTTTTTTCATATTTCGTTTTGATGTCTGCCATGGGGTTTGAACCGTGGCTTTTCGTCTAATAAGCCGACACACTACCTACCTCAATCATACTGCTGATAATGAGAAGATGTGATTTGCCTACAAAAGTTCCCACAGGCTTAATACTCTCCTACAAAGTCCTAATGTGACTCCAAGAAAGTAGTTAGAAGATTTTTTGAAAGAACAGTTTCGTATTCGGTAAACCTTAAACAAAACTCAACTGAAAAACTTGATCATGGGTGCATGCGTCAAATATCAACAGAAAATGCTAAACAAAACTGTTACATTCATGGCCAAATGGGTTGAATAGAGTGCTTGACCTTAAAAGATATGCTCCTAAATATAAGGGATAACATTTTAATATATTGCGCCTTTGAATTTTGGATTTACTCCGAGTTCTTTTTGGGGGTACCAACACTTTTGCGGTGGAGAAATATGGAGTAACCCAAAAGTTTTCTGTATTTTTCTTATGATTTGTGATAAACCTTGAAAGAAAAATAAATGAATGAATGAATTCATGTGAAAGTGCTGAAATATATTGGGGTAGCTAGACTTCTGCTATTCACTGTTCCCCTGTTGTTTCTTTTGACACAAAGTTCTTTTTCGCAGTATTTTTAAATGATATCTTATAATTGCTTGTGTTAATTTTATTTTCGTGTAATAATTGGTTATATTTATGAAAAATTACAATCTATTCGTATGACTATCGCTTGTGTATTGGGTTTAAACTTTGTTGTTTCATATTTGTTTTTTTTTTTTAATTTTAATTCGTTTACGAACTTTTCTTCAGAAAATTTTAATCAAAAAGACATGTAGAACGAATTACTGCCTTATTATGTTTTACTTGCTGTAAGTGAGTTAGAGTATAAATAACGCATTCGTAAGCACTCCGAAAATATTACCATGTTTACCCTTTTAAATGCGTATCATACAAGCCTTACGCATTTAAATTTTGTCTTTCTTTCTGTAATAAATGCTACGAATAGTTTTATATTACTATTAAACAGTGTCACATGTTAACAGTTTCATGTGTCATTAAGAACCCTCAGAACAAATTGTATTAGATTATTATCAATGTTTTTGTTTATTTTTAATGCACGAGAAAACTTCATAGAGAGTCATTGTTGGTTACTTTTCGGCTTTCAAGAGAAAGTGTCACCATATTATGTGTTTTAAAGAATATTGTATGAAAAAATTTTATACGAGTTTTTTAATATAGAAAATCGACAAGCACAATAAACTTGAAAAGTAGAAATAGCGAAAGCAATATAATCGAAATTGTGAATATTTATGTACGATAAGAGCTCCACGCCTTGTTTACAATTTAGATGGAAGTAAATTACAATGTAAATGCAAATAACAATGAGGTTCACTCGCATATGAGTATTATTAAACTCTTGAAAATATCAAATATTAATCATACGCAATGGTGTTCTGCTTCAAATAACTGGCACAGCTGTCGCATCACATTTTTCTATTTTATTTTTCTCCAGTATTGTGAGGTATTGCGATCTCCTTGAAAAACTTAAATAAATATTTCAAGATACCGGCCTTTACATTAGAGCGGTAAACCATTTACAACGTTTTAAAATTTTAAAGTTAATTTAAAGTTTCATTTTAATTAACATCTGTTGTTGAATGCTTCAAAAGCTTTTGATTCCCATAGGTTTATATTATCCATAGCTACAGATGACATAATATTAATATCGCGCTTCTTAGTCAACAATTAACATTTGTTCTCGCGTTGATTAAAACCGAACGTATTCATTAATTTTAAACCTTTTCGCCTCTATCTCCAAAGGGCTTGGTCGAAAAAACATTAATCGCAATTATTGTAAGATTGTTAGAGTTTCAACGTCAAATTGTTCTTTACAACTTTAGAATATGTATGTTAATTTCACAGTTTTTGCCCGAAGACTGCTGAGAGGAAGTCCCCAAATATTTTTTTCATATTTGTTACGTTCGAGATGTCTGAGCTGGGGTTTGAGTCACGGGTTCTTGTCTAATAAGCTGACACACAACCTACTGCTGGACTACAGCGACTTATATGCCGACATAGTATAGTAGCCACAACTCCTTTAAAATATGCTACACATTAAGCACATGCCCTCACTAGCCATTGTACACGCTAAAGTACCTGGAACAGTGTTTCCTGAATTTATTTAAAAACAAATTATTTTTTTTTTATTTTAACTAAATTAAATATTTGAATTGAAAGATTTTTCGTATTTAATTGATGTAGTTCTTAGTGAAATAAAATGTAGAAATAAGTTGAGTCGGTCTTTAATTAAATTTTAACCCATGATAGTGGCGTATATATTTCAAATATTTTCAAAATCTCTTAAATTTCATCTCTACAGCCGTAATTCAGATGATGACGCAAAATTCATAAAATATTACAAACGGTTCAAGAATATTTGCAATCTTTTTATGTGTTCACTTCTTTGTTCTTACTTAAGTCGTTAAGATTTTCGAAGACATTCTTGTCTGCTGAAATATAACATTTCCATTTCATTGAAAAGGAAAATTTGTTTTAAATAATGGTCATGTGGTAAATATAAAACGATTTAAATAAATTTTTTTAATCAAATGACACTTAAATTGTCCCGGATTTCTCACAGGATTTTATTTTTAAACTTATAAGGTATGGTGGTATGCTACACTCATAAAAATTTATTGATTTAAATATTATGACATTTGGTTGAGGAAAACACCCCTCAAAAGATAACATTCTTTAAATGTAGCATATTTACCATATGGATATGATTTTATTATACGTCATAAGAAAAGAGGTAACATTTGGGAACGAACATCAGGATATTTATATGGAGATTATGTCTAAACGGGTACTTTTTTGTGAGTGATTTTAAAAGGATAACAGATTAATAATTTGATATTTTGCCCATAAAAGAGACACCTTTGAATGATCCGAAATTTCTGCAAGAAATACTCGGCATTCATGGACAAGGACGGACTTTGAAACTACGTTCGTTAGGGACTTAATGGCAGCCTGGCTATCTGAGTAAGTCTGGAGATTTTCAGGGCAAATCACGCTACTCAACAAGCATTTCGCAGCTTTAAAAAATTGCCATGACCTCTACTTGGAAAACACTGCAGACTAACTGTAATCTGCCTGGAAATGATGGCATCTCTGAATATTTATTGGAGAAGCAGAGTTTAGAGGACTTCCGAATTACTTGGAGGGAATTCAATTCTTAATTTTTTCGTAACTGAACAAAAATGAACTGAACTGAAAATTCTCATTCATGTATCACAACAACATTAACAATTATTATTATTTTTTTTTTTATTTTCATTAAAATTTACGTTTTTCTTTATTTTTGTAGAGTAAAATATTTCATTCCATCCCTATTATATACGTCCGTGTATATTTATCTGTATCAGGATTGGTAATTAAACTTAAATATAATTTATTTGAGAGGAAATGCGAAAATCCTGTAACAGGAAATATTACAATTTTATGTGACAAAATTGCATTTATACACTCTCAATGACATACAAGTACATATGTACAGTGGTGGACGAAAACAAAGATTGAGATGAACGCCAGAACACCTAAAATGGCTGCCATAGCTTAGGGCATAAAGATATGCGACCTTCTAGTAAGGAGAACCTTGCACAATAATGCATTTGTTCTTTTTTGTAAGCCTGCTCTAATGGACAGGAATATAAAGGCTCG
Source organism: Sarcophaga caerulescens (assembly GCA_927399465.1). Taxonomy (NCBI): domain Eukaryota; kingdom Metazoa; phylum Arthropoda; class Insecta; order Diptera; family Sarcophagidae; genus Sarcophaga; species Sarcophaga caerulescens. The sequence goes on from OV656873.1 coordinate 68,559,738, forward strand.
GATTAATTTTTGTAAAACACACAACAACAGGACAAAAGATAATTGGAAACGAGTGTAATGCTCCGTTTTCACTCTGATGAAATGCAGTATTGCTGAAAGAGACCCACTGATACCATTCAATGACATCATGCCAAGTAGACCGTGGAACACAATGAAAGGAGTTTAATGGTGTTGGAGCATTTTACTTCGTGGGACATCTTGCCCTCTGATTAACACAGAAGGCATAATGAATGAGCATTAAAATTGAAGTATTTTGCAGAAAAATTTGGTCATTTTTATTTAGGAGTGTTTTTATCCTACAACATAAATGACTTTCAAGCAAAACGAGGATCCAAAGGCACACTGTCAAGATTGTGCAAAAATTAATTGCTGATCAAAAATTCAAAACAATGAAATGACAAAAAGCTCCGATTTATACCCCATCGAGAATTTGTGGGCAAAAGAAAACTTTTCCAACTTAGAGTATCTATGGTCAAGCCTTTTAACGGAATCAAACCTGTAAAAATCTCGGGATCTTTTTTACTGAAGAAATATGCTCGAGTTTAATGCCATAAAATTTTTTTTAAGTTTTTTATTAATCAAATTTAAAAAGCTTTTAGTTGAGTCCACTTTCGTACACTAGTGTTAGTACAATGCCATAAGCACGGGATTTAATTTTTATTAAATGTACTGATTAAATTAAATTTAAGTGAAGTCAAATAAAAAATATTTAATGCCGTGGAAGGTTAAAATGTATACTGATTTGTATACACAAATATGTCGTTTGTGTTCAGATCCTCCAATACAGAAAAAAAATTTTTGTTAATCGTCGACCAACAGATCTCGCCGTTCACAGTGAAGGTGTAGTCAACGTCGTCTTTAGAGAATATTGAACAGTTGACGGTCCTTGCTCAAAACCCACACAAAACAATGATATTTTCGGAATTATTGAACGCTCTTGGATCGCATATCGATTGGTATTGTCACAAATTCGACGATTGTCTTTGTTTACGTAACTGTTCATCAAGAACAACAAAATATCTCATTGATGAATAGGATTTTTCGATGAAAATTAGGATCAGTTGCCAATTGTTACAGAACCCATTCAGCGAACACGCGTCGTTTCGTATAGTCGCTTACCTCGGATTCTCCTGAATACCTCTCGGATAATGGTGATGTTTTCGGTAGATCTTGTGCTTCGACGACGCAAGGGTATTCGTCGATACTTTACTGAAGCAGTGGATGTGAATTTAATTGAATAGTTTTCTCAGTAGAACGATTACATATATATATCTATCGTTAATTGAGCGAAGTGTGCTTACTATGCGAGAACAGAACACCCTTTTTGATAAAACAAATTTTATAGTGTCGCACACGTTGCTCGATGTTATTGTCGCCTTTGGAGAAATGCACTGAATGAAGAACAGGTAGTTTTACAGATTTAGCTTCGAGAATATTGCCGTTATCAACAGTCCAATTTCGGAAGTCTGTGTTGGAAGACCCTATAGTAAGAATGCAACTGTTTATACCATCAGTATTAGGTAAGTGAATTCTATTTTAGTAGCAATAAATATGAAATGTTCGTATGTGATGAAGCAGAATTGTACGAATATACACACAATTCACATATAACTTATATTTGTTCTCCATTCACCCATTGTGTTTAAATCTAAGCAGACTTATTCAGCAGGGTGTTTATAGAAATGAAGCTAGGTCGTAATCCCGACTGAAGGGTTGTAATGACCAATTATGTATGTATGTTTATAGAAATGAAATTAAAAATTTAATTAAAAACTATTTAAATATTTAATGCCAAATAAATTATAACTTAACGAAAATTTATGTAAACATTATGAAACAAAAAATTTTTGAATTAAAAAAACAGCGAACTAAATCATTATATTCATTACACGTTAGAGGCTGACCGCAGAAACCACAATTTTATACAAAATATACAAATTTAATTAAGTATACAATGTTTTCGAGTTCATATTAAAAGTTTTGTAACGCAACATGTGTTTAAATGGCAATATATTATGATATATTCGATAATTTTTACTTATTTATTTACACTACATTAGCTGGTAAAGTTACGCGAGGGTTTGCATATCGTCAACATTTTCTATAATTCGACAATATTTGTAACACCGTTTTTTTTCTCCATGAAGAAAAGATTTCAGTTTAGGGTCTATGCATAATATAAATATAATTTTATATAATTATTGGGGTTTATTAAAAAGCCCCCGTAGCCTAATAGAGACATTACCTATTAGGTCACGGTTCTAACACCCGTTTCAGACATCTCCAGCAAAACGAAGTATAAAAAACAACATTTCCTCGGCAAATTTCTAAAAAAAAATTCTGGGAGTAAATAAAAATGCCATGAAAAGTTTGTCGAAAATCTATCGTTCGGAGTCGTCTTTAAACTGTATGTCCAGCCACTCATGCGTAAAATTCACACACACAACATAAGTGGCATTAGAAGCTAGGTTGTAACATATATATTTAACATCATTATAAGAGAGCTCCACTATTCTGTTCGCATTAGTATATACATATATGGTTTTAAATAATTATATTGTAAATTGTATATATCCATGCAGTTCATTGGAGCTGTAATTTTATGTAATTAAATTTGCTTATTGTCTAAATGTAGATATATTGCAAATATAAAGGAAAAAAAATTAGTTCTTGCCACGCTACACATTACGTTAGCAGCATTCACTTCTTCTACTACAACTATTTTATTCTGTTCCAGGCTTTATATACAATACGTATATTAAATTTGAAATTTAAAAGTTACTTTATAAGTTTCTAAAACTTGTCTCCTTCAGTTTTTGTCCATTAAATTTTATTTTCAAACACATATGCAATATTCTCGAATATTATCTTACAAAATATAAATGCATTTGTGCTAAACCTTAAAATGAAACGAATAATTTCGTAATGCATGTCTTCGTTCACACACTGGATAGTAGAAAAAATGTGTTACTGTTACTAATGGACATGCTGTACTTTCTAAAGCATATGTTGTTGCAGGCGATGCCTTTTAATTTTATTTAAGCAGCAAAATAATCACAGCTTCTAAGTTTTTCTACATTCAAAACACAAAAAATACATTTCTACAAGAAAAACATAAAAAAGCAATTGAAAATAAGAAGAATTTTCTTATTTTTCTTTTTCATTTTCAATTATGGTGCCATAATTGAAGTCTTTTATTCACTAAAAATAGCCAGAAGAGCTCGGGTTGTATGCCACTTTATTGTTTGGCATGTTGAAGGAAAGTTAAATTGTTAGAAGAAATACAACTTCTTCTTTAAATCTTTGCACTTTAAAGGTTACTTTAAATGGTGCAATGATTTTTATTTTGTTATTTCAAACAAAACCTATCAACAATATGGTAACCGCCTATTGCATGGATTTTGTTAAATTTCACCTGATTTTTGAAACAGACTTTGAAATTTGAAAGTAGAAATGAACTTATAAATGTGGGACGCACTTTATACGTACCAGTATGTAGAGTTCAGATCCACTTTTCTTGAAATTAGTCTTCAAAGATAACATAAACTATAGTTCAGAATGTATAAATAGAATAGCAAAGCCAATGGCTTAAAGTTTCTAGAATTTCCAAACTAAACTGATTAGATTATCCATACGCTTTATTCGCCATACTTTCTTATTTATGGACGGCAACTTTCTTAATCATACGTAACACAAAACTTGTGGCGTAGTCTAGACAACAGCAATAGTTGGTGCACAAATTCGGAATAAGAAGAATCTCAGATGCTTAGCAGATAATTCACTTTTCTCAGAAATACTTCACTCACAACCATTAGCATTTTGTTGGATAATTAGACATGAGGCCACGGTTCAAGCCCCAGGTCAGACATTTCCAACAAAACGAAGTATGAAAAAATATTTCTTCGGCGACTTCCTCTCGGCAGATTTCTGGTAAATATTCTGAAAGTAAATAAAATTGCCATGAAAAGTTTCTCAAAAATCTGGCATTCTTTAAACTGTATGTATAAAATTAATATTCACAACATAAGTGGTGTGAGAAGCTAGGTCGTAATCCTGATTGAAGGGTTGTAATGAGCAATTATATTATGTATGTATCAGCATCAGTCTTAAGAATAATTATCAACATGAGTAGAATGCTGTTTAATATCTGACTAACAGAATTTTTTATAGGAGTCGCCTTTACATGTGCCTCATTAATCTGTACTGTGGTCGTTTCTCTACAAAAAGCATATGGTCGGAAACTTACAAAAAGTTTTCTTTTGTCCATACCTACCAGACCTACTGTATTTTTTTTCTTGAGGGGAATTGTGTTTAGATCTGTCATATTGATTATTACTGTAGATGTTATCAAACTTAACGCATTTGGCTGGAAGTTTATAAAAAGTCTTCTTTGTCCGTACTCCTTATAGTTACGACTTTGAACGGAATCCATTGCTTATAGGATTCTTAAACATAATAGGCAGCGCTTATTGTAGGTTGTATGCATTTAATTTTTTAACGTGATATCTGCAGGCTCCAGTGGGCAGTAGAATGCTCTTACGACATATTATTTTGAAGATAAATTTTACATTGAAGCTGTGATTTATTAGATAAACTTTCATCATCATTAAGTATAAGCAAGGTGACAATACCTTTAGCTACGACCAAAAGGCTTTATCACTTTTAATTCTGCTACATTTGGAACATTCATAATTATTGTTACTAGAATATAATTGTTGTTCATGAGCATGTACAAAGAAAGACTATCATTTATGTGGAGAGTCGCTACTAAGCGTTTACGCATGGTTGCGAACACCGTTACAATTGATAATAAATACCACAACATTCTCATCTGTTGTAGGTTTTTTTACTTTACCAGAGTAAAGTTTTTAAACTAACAAAAAAATACCTTCAGCAAATAACGTAAGAATGGTAATTACCATCCCTCATTTAATGTCTTAAAATTTTTTATACAATTTTAAAGAAAGATAAATAAAAACAATGAAGCTCGACTATAAGAAAGCTCAGAAGTTTTACAATTTTAATTGAGTGATAACTGAGTGTAATTATTTGTTTAAATAAGTATGTAAAGTACATTCGAACATTACTCCTATCGCAAGCCATTATATACATATACCGGGTTATCCATTTCGTGGTTTCAAAAGTAAACGTAAATAATACACATATAAAATATTTTTTTCATGATATTTCTTTTTTATTGTAAAGTTTGAACGTTGACATTATGTGCGAAACACTATATCATTTAAATGACCTCCACGCGAAGTGTTGCAAGAATTGATTCTTTTGAGGTAATTTTCGACCACTTTTTGACACATATTAGGCGGTATCTTAGCCATAACTTGACGAATGTTAGTTTTTAAGTGCTCAAGAGTTAAATGTTTTTCTGCATAAACACGGTCTTTCACGTAGCCCCACAAAAAAGGCTAACGGTGTCAAATCGCATGATCTTGGTGGCCAGTTGATATCGCCACGACGAGAAATTACGCGGCCAGGAAATGTCTCTTGCAATAAAGCCATATTCGCTCGAGTTGTGTGGCATGTGGCACCGTCTTGTAGAAATCACATATTCTCCAAGTCGTATTCTTCAATAGCAAAAAAAGTCGGTTATCATATGACCATAACGCTCCGAATTGACGGTGACAGTCGTTCCATTGTCGTTTTCGAAGAAGTAAGGTCCAATCACACCTTCGGACCAAAGAGCGCACTAAACAGTGACTTTTTCTGGATGTAATGGCCTCTCTTCAATTACTTGAGGATTCTCAGAACCCCAAATACGACAATTTTGTTTATTAACATACCCACCGAGTGTGAAATGTGCTTCATCGCTGAAGAAAATTTTGTTCGTAAATTTGCCGATACACACGATACGTGGCTGTGGCAGAATCACCATTTTTGTAGTAGATTTTGATAATTTTTATGCGTTGTGTGGTAGTTAAGCGATCCATTTTCGTCAATGTCAGACTTTCAACTGAAAACAAAAAAATTGGTTTCACAACTGAATTTGACAGATGTCGAATTCCAGTCCCATACTTTTGAAACCACGAAATGGATAGCCCTTTACATATGTATTTCTACATTAGATATGTTCTTTTTATACCGCACAGATGTGTAAACATCACGAAAGAGTTTTACAGTTAATGTTTAGTAAATTATTTCTTCATATTTGATTTCATTTGACATTTTTGTATTATCTCGAATCGCTATCAACCTTTAAAGAAATAACACCACGAAATATAAGTATACTTTGTCTGTATATTATTGTCTAAATTCCTCAATATTGTCACGAATTTTTGAATTTTTAAGCTTAACCCTTATCCTGTATTAATGGGTCAAAATTGCCCAAACAGTTTTTATTGCTCATTTATTCTTTAAATACTCAGGGGATTTTTTTGAAACTTTTGTACAATTATTATTTTAGTGAATACTATTAAAATTAAAAATATAATTTTTATAGATCGCTTCACAAAGCGTATGTAAAAAAACTTACGCAAATGGTACTTTTGGGTCAAAATTGCCCAATGCAACAAAATCAATTTACGCATGTGTTACGAGCTTAGGAACAATTTTGTGCCCCTTGACAACGTCATAACTAGCAATAAACCAAAAAAATAAGTAAAAGCGCAGCTATTTGATAATAACACACAAGTGTTTTTTGTTTTTTATAACGGTATTACAAACTGCAACAAACCCAAAAAAAGAGAATAAGTAGCGTCAATATTTCATTCGTTTATGTGTTTTTGAATTGAATACAAGTGACAAAAGCTTTACCTACTTTGGGACAATGAAACCAGAAGAGATAAGAACTTTTCTTATGCAATCAGACTCAGGCGATGAAAGACCCCAGGACACATCAAGTGAAGATGAAAACGATCTCGTTTCTGAACTTGCATTTGACTATGACCCCAACTCTTCGTCAGGTGCTAGCATGGACATTTGGACATGGACCGAAATTTTCGATCAAACTACGGATGAAGTTTTAATGTATCCATCCAAAAATGGGAAATATTTATGGTCAAAAACATTAACAATAAACAAAATTGGAAGATTTTCTAAACAGGACATAATAAACTTGACGTTATGCCATTTCAAGCTGATAATATAAAATCTTTTTTTCTGTTATTTATAGTTGTTGATATGACTAATTTACAAGGTGACTTATAAGAGCAAAAGTTATTCAATCGGTTCACTTAGGTCAATCTGTATTTGGAAATAATTGGATTGCTATAGACGGCAGAACAATTGAAGCATATTTCAGGCTAATTTCGTTAGCGGATGTATTTAGATCTCATGGCGAAGCTCTAGAATCTCTATGGGATGACCGTAAAGCAGACCGCTATCCACCACCAAGAGTTTGCGCCGATTTAAAAATATATCTCGAGTGATACGGTTTGATAAAAAGTCAGACAGGAGCGAAAGACGATTCCGTGACAAACTTACTTTAATAAGAGATTTTTGGAACCGTTGGGAAACGAATCTATGAAATATATTTCATCCTATCGAGTGTGGCAGTGCATGAGCAGCTCGTAACGTATTGTGGACGATGCCCATTCAAGCAATACATACCATCAAAACCAGGAAAATATGGTGTAAAAATTTGGGTGTTGTGTGATTTAGAAACAAATTATGCATGATCCTTACAGGTGTATACTGGATATTCTTGGAAGACTTAGGCATGGATCTTATAAGCGGAGAAATATTTCGTAGACCGAACATGCTACAAAGTAGTCCTACTAACGCAGTCGTAAAAAGCCTTTAAAAGGATTCTGCTGACGTCGCGCAAACAAAATATTTAAAAAGGGGAATTTGTTACTTTTGTCCAAATCGTTCTAACAGTACCAAATATGCAAATAAATGTTCCGAATGTCAAAAATTTATTTGCAAAAAGCATTCTGATACCAATATTGTATGTAATGAATGTAAAAAAAATAAAAAAACTGAATAAATATTATAATTTTTTGTATTGGGCAAATTTGACCCACTAATGTCATATGCGTTTTATTTTTGAAGTACAGGATAAGGGTTAAAATAATTTCAGATAAAACACGATGCATATTTATTCAATAGCAAACAATTTATTTACCTAGTCAAGTCAGAAATAGCGGTACACAGAAAAATCGATGTCAAATTTTTTTATTATTATTCAATGGTTGCAAAGCTGAGAACAACTTATTTGAAATGATTCCCATATACCTTCCAGCACTACTTGAGGCGATGTTGCCACACATTCAGCGCGAGACGCACTTCATGCATGGTCAAGGGCTCTCTTTAACGATTTAATATTTGGGTGTCGAGTAGATCAAGCCATGCCCTCTAATACGGACGTCTAGTTGGACTACCAGCTGACCAATCATCTGTTGATATGAAAAGCCACAGTTAAGTTGTTTTTGCTTTGTAAACTGGAGCAGAGATTTTCTGGGAAGTTCATAGCTTGTTGATGAATATTAACTGGCTAAGAGGTTTCAGAGTGAGTTCCAAGTCGATTGGTATACTATGTTCGATGTTTTTACTTAATAACGCCATTATAGCACACTCCTCACCATACTGTGCCTTTTTCCTTCAATTCGACAGTAACCAGGTATCCAGTGTGTCGCTTCTCGCACCACTTATGTTGTGTGTGTTAATTTTATGTATGAGTTGCGGGACCAAAGGTTAAAGTCGACTCCGAACGACAGATTTTTGGGAGATTTTTTCATGGCAATATTAGTTACTCTCAGAATTTTTGCCAGAAATCTGCTGATTGGAAGTCTCAGAAGAAATATTTTTTCATATTTCATTTTAATTGAAATATCTGAACTGGAGTTTGAATCGTGGCCTCACATATATTAAGCCAACACACTACCTACTACACTACGGCGACATCAGTTCATACAGGGAATTAAAAGTAAGTGATTACCCTTTTTATTTTCTAGTTTTATAAGACAGCAATGATATCCTATGTATTTGCGCTCTACTTAATGTATTCAAAAGTTTCCTGAGGGTGTTGATTTAATACCCAAGAGTAATAATTCCATAATAAGCATCAGAGTACAAATAATCTTTAATGAAGCATTTAACTGAATTCTCAGTCAGTCATCTCGATCAAAACGAAATATGAATTTTTTCAGCGACTTCCTCTCAGCAAAAAACTCTGAGTTAAGATAAAATTGCCATGAATAGTTTCTCAAAAATATGTCGTTCACAGTCGATTTTAAACTGTAGGGTCCGCCATTTGCGGATAAAATAAACACGCACAACATAAGTAATGTGAGAAGTTAGGACGTAATCCTGACTGAATTGTTTGAAGAGTTGATTGGAGATAGAAATGAAAAATATTCACTGACATCTGAAAAGTGCTGCAGTAATATTATGTTATCTACAACTATGGGTGATGGAAATTTTGGATAGTTAAAAGATCTTAATGTTCTGGGATTGTAAATTCAAAGTGATGTTCACTGGAAGTTGTATATTTATCAATTGTCAAATGAAGCATTAAATTGCCTCGGTTTCTTCAGACGTTGGAACAATATTCCTCCCCATCTCCTTGCTATTTAAGCCAGTTATTCCAACCGAAAATGGAATACAACTCTTTTGTGTGGGCCGTTTCCTCAATGTCTATTTTGAGGTTTCTTAACTGCGTACAGAAGAGAGTGAAGATGCATATTATTGAAAGTAGGGTATCCGAGTCTATTAATTCCTTAGAATGTGTTTGAAATGTGTCTTGAGTTTTGCTGTTCTATTTGTACTTTAGCGGAATGTGTTTAAGGAAAATAAAGTGACTTGTTCCTCAAGTTTGCACTTTATTACGTAATTTTCTTTATATTTATTTTCTTTAGACTAATAAATAGTAGATCGTATTATAAATTTTCTTGAATTTGTAAGTAGTTATCGTACTTGAAGCACTTAAGAAAATAATGAAACAAAAACAATCCACCACCCAAGGTTGTCTACCACTTCAACAAAATCATTTCAAATTTTATTTGATTTTTAAGGTATAACATGAGAGGAAGACCGTGTACTATTTACATTAACAACACCTAGTGACTTATCGTTTTATATTAAAAAAGCGTAAAAATAGAAAAAAATTTTAAATAAATTACTTTAAAATTATGCCATTAAGACGATAAAAGAAAATCGATTTAAAAAGACTAGCATCTGAAGACGAAATATTGAAAAATAATGTTTGGGGAAGAGTACAAACATAACGTAAAAATAAAACATACATTAAATTGGTTGCTAAGCATCCTTCTTCCATTCTAATACACGTAATCCATTATGGTGTACATATTCGCAACAGACGTTCACATAAGGAGAAATATATTCTGTGAGTTACTGAATTTTTTTCTACACAGTTTAAATAAATATTGTGCAGTGAAATTGATAAAAAGCAGTGGAGGAAAAAATTTTATAGAATATCAATACCAATACTGTCTCATTTGAAAAAGGGGATTGTGGTTTATTAAATGGTTTCGGCATCTTTTAATTTAATATTGGACATAATAAGTCAGCTCCAGTTCGATGTAATGCAACTTTATCAGTAAGTATAAAATGATTCCTGTGTGAAAAGAAGAGAGTTTGACAAGATTGACAACTACATACTTAGCTTTCCTTGACTGACAATAAATAATAAAATAATTCCTCAGAAAGTTGTAGAAATCGTAAGCATTTCTTCAGAATTTAATTTCTGGAAAATTTTCCTGCCACATCTTACTCAAATTAATTTTTACTTGGTGGTACTAAAAACTTAAAGATATGCCGCATGTAAACTTCCCTTTCGAAAAACAACATTTATTCCTGTTCTGATTATATTTGTGATCCACAACTCTCATCAATCCATACCAATTGTTTCACTTCAAGAAAGCATATTAATTTGATCTTGATAAAGATTGTAGTAGCTTTGATTAGATTAGAACTACCATCAGAAAAACCTTGTTAAGAGTGTACTAAAAATTTCGACCACCTTGGTTTGGGCCACCTATAGGTTTAAAATTGAATCATCAGTTATTTCGAATCTGGCAATACTTATGTTTTTCTATTCTGCCACAAAATTCAGTATATTATTTCCATTGAATGTAATGAATCAATTTACGCTTGAGCAATGTTGGAATTTACTGGGCCAACGAGAAACTGCACGATGATGTCGATTTTGCATAAAATATCAGCTTTTCGAATGAAGCTCATTTTTCTCTTAGTGGGTACGTTATAAGTAAAAGTTAGGTCTCAGAAAACCCACGCGTAGTTTACAGAAGACAATGCACTCATTACGAGTGACTGTTGGTGCGATAACCGATATTTTTGCACCGGCTCTTCAAGGTATTGATATGCACGATGTTTTAACAGCATAGCACAACTAGCCACACATATCATGCCACAATTGATTTATTGCGTTTGATGTCCGTTAAATTTGCCGAAATGGTGATGTCAATTGGCCGCCAAGTAGCTGGGATTTGACTCCATTGCCATATTTTCTGGGGGGCTCCGTTTCGTGTTGAATTTGGGATCACTCAGGCGGGCCATCAATGAGAACGTCGAACACTATAGAGCGATAATATCTTTTGGTTGCAACTTGTGGTTTCAACAGAATGGCCTACATGCCACACAGCTCTTGCCTATTTAAAGACGCGATCATCTCATGTAGAGTCGTGACATGCACTAGCCACCGAGATCATGCGTTTTGATTCCATTTTACTTTTGCTTGTTGATACATATGAATAGGCCGTAAACCACTGCTAATAGAGATATACACCAGAGTGTAATGTTATATAATGATAAAAAAAAAAAGGTTACCAATGAGATTATAATACTGCAATTAGCTGCAGCAGTTTCGATTCACCTAAGCACTGGTTAAAATGCTCAGTCAGAATATTTTGAGAAATAATAATGATTTGTTTTACAATTCAAAATTAGTTCTGATTCATTCAAAAATATTCTATCGTATTTATACAATTTTTCTTTTGGTTATTACATATAGTTGCTTAGAGTTACAAAAATTAGTATTTCTTTTCTTATAATTCACAAAACAAATTATTTATAAATTTCTCTTATTAGTTCATACCTGTTTAGTGTTCTAGATAAATTATTGTGTCAAGTGTTTCGTAACATTTGTGTGGTCTACTTCTTGTTGATATTCTCGTGACTGCTTAGGGTTTTAAATTACAATTAAAAATTATTTAATTTCATTATTGTTATTATATTAATGCATATAGTGCTCTTCATTATTATAAGTACACTACAAGAGTCATGAAAAATTGTACATTTCAGATGCTTTCCATCAGGGAAACCGTAACAGATATTTGAAGGATGTTATATTCCACACATAATGGTATCAATAGGTGTTTCAAACGAAAAAAAAAATAGATGATACATACTTTTTTTTAAATTTAAAGAATCACTATATCACTATAGATAGTAGCTTACTAATGCAAACTATGAAGAAGACCCAGAAAAAAATCTTTTCGAAAAGAAAAGAATACTTTACTTTTAATAAAGTTCTTTATTTCCTAATGAGACATGACGACACCTAATAAAAGTTTTCCCAATGTTCCATACATAATTGGGCATTACAACCCTTCAGTCAGGATTACGACCTAGCTTCTCGCACCACTTATGTTGTGTGCGTTAATTTTATACATGAGTGGCGGGACCTACAGTTTAAAGTCGACTCCGAACGACAGTTTTTTGAGAAGCTTTTCATGGCAATTTTATTTACTCTCAGAGTTTTTGCCAGAAATCTGCTGAGAGGAAGTCGCCGAAGAAATATTTTCATATTTTCATTTTGATGTCTGACCTGGGATTCGAACTCGGGCCTTCAGTCTAATAAGCCAACACACTACCTACTAGACTACGGCGACTTCAATGTCCCAATGTTCCAATGAATACGAAACTGTGGATCATAAATGCATACATAATTATGATTACGACCTATCTTCTCTCACAAATTATGTTGTGTGTGTTAATTTCGTACATGAGCGGCGAAACCTACAGTTTAAAACCAATTCCGAAAGGCGGATTTTTCAGAGACTCTTCATGGCTAGGGATGCAACATCGCTCATAAAAACATCGATGTTTGAAAATATCGATGTTTGTATGATAAACATCGATGTTAAAAAACATCGCTAATGTGAACGATACATCGATGTTTTTTCCGATGTTTTAATTTGGCCATTATTTAATTTTAAAAATCAATATACATTAAATATTTCGGATTTAATGAAAAAATATTATTTATTTCAATTACAATCTAATAATTTTGTAATAGAGTTAAGGAAAAGAAGCTTTGATAATCTGGTCCCTAGAAGCCTATTTCTGTCCTGAGTAATGGTTGCTCCTGCTTCCGAAAACAAACGCTCGCTTGGCACAGAGGTTGCAACTATGGGGAGATATAGCATTGCAATCTTTGAAAGTTTAGGAAACAGAGATTTCATATCCTCCCAAATCTCAATAGCGTCACTTTTTATTGGTGTAACTGGAGATGACAGGTACATCTGTACTTCCGTTTCACTGATAGTGTCTGTTACAGCTGTGGAAGATGATTTATTTTTCATATTTTTGTGTGTTAATTGTTTGTGGTATTTCCAGATATCAAATTCTGAATTATCTTCGTCATCATCAGATGTATCATTATTGGATGTTGTAGATGAGCTTGATGTATTGAATTCTCGCACATACTTATTTAAGCAATTTATTACTTTTCCTTTGGCCATGGAATTTTTGAAATGCATAAACTTAAATCTAGGGTCGAGTGTAGTTGAGATAGAAAGAATTGCCGAATGTTCTATATTATCAAACCGTCTCCCAAGTTGTTTTTTTATTTCTTCTTTAAATTGGGAAATCATTTCATTTTTTGGTTTCATATTTTCTATTACTTCCCAGACACAGCTTACTAGCGGAATAACTTTACTCACGGTTACGTAGCTATCTCCAGAAATTTCCTTTGTTAGTTTCTCAAATGGGCTCAGAATTTCTATCATTTCTTTTATGCAGTCTATTTCGCTACTTAAAATCATTGGGGGAGCTTCCGGCCGATTCAACAGTATTGCTCCTATAATTGACACTAATTCTATGAACCGCTGTAGCATATAAAAGCAAGAATTCCATCTGGTGCGAACATCAAGGATCATCTTTTTTATTTGTCCTTCTTTTAATCCCATATTTACTTGTCTTTTCCTCAACTCATCACTTGCATTGACGCTTCTTTTAATGAATTTTATTATATTTCGGACTTTGCTGATTAATTCCGTGCAGTCTGTTGCATTGTCAATGGATTTAGTTACAACTAAGTTGATGGTATGAGCAAAGCAAGGAATAATTTTCTTTTCACCAAATATTTCTCTATTAACTTTCAGTACAGTGCTATCATTATCTGTGATTACAGCTGAAACCTTGGGAACAGAAATATGCCACTCGGCGAAAATTTCTTTAAGTTTCTCCTTTATGTACGCTGATGTGTGACTTTCTGTTAATTCAAAAACACCTAACGTACCGCTGAGGAGTTTTAGTTTGTCCAAAAAGTGTATGGTAACACCTACGAATGATTTATTCTGCATTGTTTCTGTCCAAATATCATAGGTGATACAATAACTTTCTGCATTATTTATAAATGATTTAAAAATATTGCTCATAACCTCATATTTTGTATCAATCCTAGATTTTATTGTTTCTCGACTTGGCACTTTATACAATGGGCAAACTTCCTTCATTAGCTGCAAAAAGCCTTTACCCTCTACTGTGGCAAATGGCTTATTGTCCATGATTATAAAATTCACAACAGCTTCAGTTATTTTCTTTGATTTAGCTCCATCCTGCGTGGCTATACTTTTCATATTTCTGATGAAGTCATCAACATTTGGTTGTTTTGGTTTTTTGGAATTGACAGCAGCAATGGTTAACGCAGTACTACCAAGTGAAATTTGTGATGAAGCACTTTTTTCAACGCTGGCTGAGCTGGTTGAAGCAATTATATCAATTGTTTCTACGTCCATATAATTGTCAATGGTACTACCACCTGTTTTAGCCTTCTTGCTTTTTACATCTTCATCTGCCAGTTGCTGCGAATGAACGTTTTCTAAATGACCACGAAGATTACTCGTATTGCCTGAAGTTTTTAGGGTTTTGTTACATATCTTGCAGACAGCTTCTTTATCCCCAGCTTTATTAAAATAAGTCCAAATTTTACTTTTCAATTTATTTGGTGGCATTGTGTTCTATAAATATTTTATATATGGTACAAATGTATACTAGGAAAATTAATTGGAATTAAACTTACAGTAATACATTAACTGCTAAATTTGTCTAAGTATGCGGCAGCACCTTATGGCAAAACTTTACAAGAATGTAAAAAATAATCAACAGAAATTATTTATTAAAAAAAACGATGACAGTGATGCCACACAAACACGCTTTAAACATCAGCAGAACATTCCGTGTTCTGTTGTTTTTAAATCTATAAAAAATTTTGAAAAAAATATAAAACAGGGTGAATACACGTAATTCAAATATTTTTTGTAAAATTCTAAAATGTTTAGTTTGAAATATATTCGAATCACACTGTCAAAAAGTGGAAGACTATTATATTTTAGTTTTTTTTTTATCAATTCGAAAAAAAGCACAGGCACATATTAAAAGAACGATGTCGATGTTTTTTGGTTTTGACGCCGATGTATCGCCGATGTATCGTTTATAAAAACATCGATGTTAACATCGATGTTTATGAACAAAACATCGATGTTTTCTAAATATCGATGTATCGTTTGCATCCCTATTCATGGCAGAAACTTTTCATCTGCTGAGATGAAGTAGCCGAAAGAAAAATTTTGTTTATATGTATATTGTTTGTTTGAGCTGTCTGATCTGGGGTTTAAATCGAGGCTCGAAGTCTAATAAGCCAGCACGCTACCTACAAGCCTACGACGACTACTAATACAACTATCACAATACTTTTCAGGAGTTTAAGATAAATAAAGATGAATTGGTATTATAGTAGGAACCAACGGGACACAAGAGAGTTAATTTTTAGAGCGTTTGACGATTTAACTTAAACTGTACTAAACTAATAGTACGTCAGTGAGTTTAATAAAACAAATTTACTTTATTGGTTCGAAAATTTGTTATTCTTCAATTTACAAGATTTTATTTAAACGTTTCCAGAAGATGTAAGAACATAAAATCATTAACTAACTTTTGTTCATCACTGTACATTTTGTGTGCAATTATAGTAAAATTTAAAATTTTTCTACTGCTTCTTGCTCTGCTAGCAAACATTTTTATTTTTATATTTTGTTCCTTGTTGTTGTATTTTTTAAAATATGTATGTTATCAACTTTTCGTTTTTTTTTCAATTTCTCTACAACAAGTAAAGCTTTTATCGAAAACCATTTGTCAGTAAGTGACAAACTAGTTAAATATTAATCAAATACACTTTACCGGGATATATTCAACATCACCGCAAAAACCAATCACCACAATTTCATTCTAGATGTACGCTCTTTTGTCACTGTTCGCATTCTACTGTCGGGTTTGTTTTTGGTTTATTTTTTTACAAGACTCAGTATAGTATTGTGTAAGGAAAGTTTGTCACTTCACATGCATACACTTTACATTTGTGTCTAGAACAATAATTACTACCTATAGATGGATAAATTGGCTAAAGTTAAATTAATTATACGGAAAGTAAAAAATGCACTTTTGTAGTATCAAAATAAAAAGGGTGGGCCATTTAAAAGTTTAAATTTAAAAATGTAATAAAACAAAAGACGGTTTGAAATTTTGCCAAATTATATTTTTGCTGTGAAGTACAATTGTTTCGTTCACTTTTTCAAATGTATGGGGTCTTATATCTGTAATTGCATCACGAATGTTGGCCCACAAATGGTCAAATATCTCTGGTTTGTCGACATAACACTGTTCTTTAACGGCACCTCACAGAAAATAGTCCAACGGTGTCAAATCGCAGCCTCTAGACGGCCAATTGACATAACCATTTCAGTTCATTAAGGGCCATCAAACGTTTGGCGCAATACATCGATTGTGGAATAAGATATGTCTCATGTTGCACCATCCTTTTGAAACCAAACAGCGTGGTACAAAAATATCGGTTATCACGGTGCGATAGCCGTCCTCGCTTTCATAGAAATATGGGTCAATGATGCCTCAGCTCCACAAGGCGTACAAAACAGTCACTCGTAAAGGGAGCACTGGCTTCTAAGTAAGACCAAGTCTGGGTTTTCTGAGCCCGAATTATGGCAATTTTTCTTATTAACGTACAAATAATGATGTAAGACTTTCAAGAAAAAATATTTTTTTTTGGAAAAATCTTCATCATCGTGCAGTTTCTGGTTGACCCAAAAAATCCCAACGTTGCTCAAATGCAAATCTATTAATTACGTTCAGTGGCGATAATATAATGAATTTTGTGACAGAAGAGAATGGCATAAGTTTTGAAAGATTCGAAACAACCGATGGTTCAAACCTAAACAGATAGATGGCCCACCCGATACTTAAATTGCTATTGCAGGAGTTAGTTTGTACTAGGAAACCAAACATCATTAACACAGTAAAATAGACCTCCATTGCCCTATATGCTTGTAACAAAGTGTTGGGAGAATAAAAGTATTCTATCTTTATTTATAGGTTCCTAGTATGGTGGGAAGGAATCGGTAACGACTAACTTAAACCTTATACAGCGGTTACAAAGATGCACTTGTATCATTATCATTATCATTGGTGTCTTGCGCTCTGCACCTATGTTAGTGCTAAAGATAATTTTATGCTTCTTTCGGTCTGATATTTATTGTAAGCGCTTGACGGCTAAGCTTATTTGGCATTTTTAAAACAACGAATAGTGCGATAGATCAAATACAGGTCACGCAAGGGTCCTGAAAGGATTTGAGACAATTGGGTCAGTGATTTCTTCACATAAAAATACGATTCTTAATGAGACTCAGGACATCCATTCCATATAAAGAGGTGTGGAGCAATGGTACAGCATTATAAGGTGCGTACAAATCTTTACTGATGGCTCTAAATTTAATGGAACTGTGGGTAGCGGAATTTTGTCGGAATCGATTAGTATAGCCAAAGAAAATAAAGTATAAAGAATGTGCATCTTAACATTTTTTGGAATATTTTTCAAAAATATTTCATGACGCGGGGGGAAAGATAGAAGGGAAGGAAACGAAGAGCGTAACAATGCGTTGCTCTCATCGTGCGTTTTTGTTGTTTGACCACTTTTTTATTAAATTTTCTGAAATCACTTATTCTGGTCAGTGTTGCCACGAAAAAAAAATATTGCAACCAACATTTGTGAAAAAAATTACCAAATAAGAAAAAATTAACCAAAATCAAATTCACAGTTTTTTTATTTTATTTTTTCAAATATAAATTATAATTAATACAACATAGTAAGAAAAGAAACAAAAAATAACAAACTAAAATTTTAGTCTTACAAATTAATTCATTTCTACAAACAAAAGCTCTTTTTATAAGAAAAATAAATAACGAAATCCGGAAATTTTGGTTAAAAATAGTTAAACGGCAACACTGGTTGTGATTAGTGAGCAAGGGAGAGAAAATAAGTTGAGAGAATTTATTTATTTACAGCCATAGAAAACTGTCAATAATATACGATACTTGATTTTCATTTCATCAACATACATATGTAAAGCTATCTATCTTAATAATTTTAGATAAATAAAGATAAAATAAAAAATCCATTTTTTTTTATTAAAAGAACATAAAGCTATCCATCTTTGGCTTAAAAATTATACCTAGTTTTTTTAGATAAACAAAAATAAAAAAACCCATTTTTTATTAGAAGAAAAAATAAAAAATTAAATACGGCCAGCTAATGACATAGAACATTTTTAACATAAAATATTTTTTGAGTGTTATTCTGAAATAAAATGATAACGCATCCGCTACACATGTGTTCTTGTCGCAGTCTGATCGACAACTAAATCAAATAACACAAGAATGCGTGTGAGTTCTCTCTGCACAATTGTGTGGGTAGTAATTTTAAACAAATTTTGGTGAGAGCGGGCCGTACTCCTACAACCCACCATAAGAAATTTTACTTCTACATGATGCGCATTCTTTATATCCATATTCTTTGGTATAGCCCAGTCACTGGGGCTGCCGAATGTCTGAAGCGGCTTTTTTGGTCGGATATGCCAGAAATAGGATACACTTCGTAGGGTGGACAGCCACCCTTCAAAAGACAACTCTTTCCATATTTATGCTCCAACTATGGTGACCGAGGGGACACTACATACAAATTTTCAGTCAATTTCTGACCATAGGAGCAACTCTGCCAGGAGAAGATATATTGATGGCTAAAACGGATTAAAAATAACAATTTAGAACGGCTAATCAATTTGTACAATGCGGTAAACCTGGCAATAGGTTGATCAGCATTCTCACACCGTAAGTAACACAACACAACTTGGATTCGCCCCAATAAAGTGACGGATCACATTTGCATAATAAGAACTAGGGAGAATTTTTTAATAATTTTAATTAAAGCTTAAGAAACTCAAAATGTTTATGTTTTTAAACGGTTGGGAATTCTGAAGGAATTCAGAAGCTATATATTACTCAAACAGCTGTGTACAAAAATAAGTTAGATTTCTATTTTCGATAGTTGACAGAGAAGACTTTATAAAAAGAGTTACAATTTGCAAACCTCTATCAAAGCAGACACCAAAGAAATGAAATTCTATATCAAATAGAAACGGTAATTATAGCTCGGAATGAGGAATTTAAAGACATGCAGAAAGAAATCAACTGAATACGTTTGGCAAATATTCCACAAGAAAAAGCCTAACATTCGCACGATCTCGGTGGCCAGTGCATGTATTACAGCACTGCCGTTTTTAAGCCTAAAGAAGTTGATAATCATCAATCTATAGTGTTCGCCGTTTACAGTGATGACCTGGTCATAGTCCTCCTTAAAGAAATGTGCGCCGATAACACCGTCAGCCCAATATCCCTACCAAATAATTTTTCGGAATGCATTGGACTCTCTTGGATCTCATGTAACGTGGTATCGTCTCATATTGTTTGTTCACTGCTCTAGAACTTATCCACTCCTAACCTATGTTAGACCGTTGGCTTCTGATTCTCCTACAATATTTTCGGGCAATGTTTTCGGCAGTAATTGCGTTTCTTCGACGAACAGATGTTAGCCGATCATTTACTGAATTAGTGGATTCGAATTTATCTACCATATTGTGAATAGTCCTCTTGCTAGAATGATTATAGCGATCATAAAATACGTGAAGAGCGTGGTATCTAGCCGTAGTGATTTGGCAAAACAATCTGATTAAATGACAATTAATTTGATAGACGAACTTCAACAACAGTAAAATCATTTTTAACTACTAAAACTTTAAGTTCTGGTTTTTATAATTCTTTAGGTTGCCTCACAACACTTTCTGGGCCTTATGTTGAATCGGAAGCTATTCTGATTGCCGAATACACTGATGAAATAGTCCTCAATTGCTCTTTGTTCTTGTGATAAAGTATTGAGGAGATGGGAACACGAAGTTAAGATCAGTTCTTGGATCTACATGACAAACCTATTTTGACTTACAATATTGTTTGGGATAGTAGGAATTCCATGGCAAAACGATTAACCTTAACATGATTTGGCGTATATAAATAACCAATGTTATTATTACGGGGCAATGCCTACTATTCCTATATACATTCGTCGTTGGAGATAATTTAGGACTCTTTGCACTTAATCACTATTATAAAGACAGCTAATAGTAGTCAATGTCTCTTAACGACTAGCCAATGGCACAGAAAAAATACATTACGATGCCTACTACAAGAAAGTTTAAAATGTCCATTCTCAGACTGGTATGACGCACTTCGTAATTTACTTCGTACTTCACTAATGGTTCGAAACTGAATAGTGCCATATGTAGAGGCATCTAAGTTTTGATGCCATTTTTGGACAATCATGAGACAATATTTTGGACATCATGATGCTTTTCTTATTTCCTTGTTCGACATTCATTTAATTCCTTTGTTCAAACATTTTGATTGTTTTCAGACATTTAATTCATTTTCTAATTAACACAACTTTTTATGCGAATGAAGTATTAAATAATCAAACTTTTTAATACGTAGTAATAACCAATCAACAAGATTTCGAAATCACTTCATTGAAAATAAGGTTTTGCAGACGGTTTGTTGGTATTCAATATTCTTGTCATTGTCGTTGCATTAATTTCCGCTTCAGCAGTTGCTGTAATGTTTTGTAATAAATGCTGATGTTACATAAGAATTTCCTCCGCCCCAGTTTTTATTTTGTAAGTTATGGACGCTTTTCCTTTCAGTGAGTAAAAAGCAAACTTAGTCATAACATCGGAACGACTAAAAGCTGAGAAAAAAAGCTGCATAACTTTTCTCTTTCTGTTTTTATTTTTTACTTTTGCTTTAAAAAATAAATCAAAATTTTATGGAATTTATTTTGAAACTCAATTATAAAAAGTAAAAGTTTCCGTCTCTATCTTTTCCTTTTAGTTGGTTTTCGTAACGACAAGGAAATAAGACCAAAACAAACTTAAAACAGGAAAGAAAATCTCCGATGAAAGGATTTAAATGATAAGAGTGAAAAGTATGAACTTACTTAAAAGTGCCGGAAAGGTCTGCAATTAGAAGAAAATTTATGCAACTGTGCAGAGCCGGGAGTAAGTTATGTCACAGGCAAATATGAAAACGTTGAAATATTTTGAATTCCTGATAAATCAAATATAAACTCACTACAGTAAGTTGCTTCATAAATATATATTTTTAAAATTTTTTTAGTTAAAAAATTGATATCAATGAAGTTGGAGTTAAAAAATTGATATCAATGAAAAATTGATAAAATGAATTTAATCAATGACTTATCAATTTCTAACCGCCGCAGTCAAGTGGGTAGTGTGTTGGCTTATTAGAAATGAGTCCACGGTTCAAACCTCAGGCCAGACATCTCCCTCCAACAAATCGAAATATAAAAAATCATTTCTTCGGCGTAATCTAGACTGAATAATTGTAATGATCAATTGAGAATCTTTTCAAATCTCTAAAGAATAATATTTTACCAACACTTTTATCGCCTTTGTCACCGTACCGTGCTGCAGTGATGATTGTTGTTTTTACTAGATTACGTAAATTCTCAATCGGATTTAATCTGAAGACAGTGGGGACCAGTGTAGTACATTGATATTGTTATCTTCGAAGCATTTCTTAATGCACACTGTGCAATATGTTCAAGGCCAATATTTTGCTGGAACACGCATCAAAGTAGCATATTTTTATTCGTCATAATGTAGCATTCAGTTCCATAGAATTGCAACACAATTAATGAGTGTTTAAATTCCTTGTATACGACATAGTATCATAACACTACAGCAAAAAATTGCATCTAAACAACGCCAACATGCTTTACGTGTCAACATTTTAGCAAACTGCGTCATTCATTGAATAATTCAGAATAAATCATTCCTTAATTTCAATTTCCGTACCAAAAAATGTTTTTTTTTAAATTTCGCTGTAAGCCATCATATGAAATGCGGAGGTGAATGAGTAGCTTCTATATGGTAAAGGGAAGTATTTTGTTTACATAGATTGCTTTCAATGAAGTCTAGTAAGTAGTGTGTCGGCTTACTAAAAGTGAGACCGTGATTGAATTCCTGGCTCAGGCATCTCGAACGGAATGAAGTATGAAAAATAATTCTTCTGCGACTTTCTCTCAGCAGTCTTCTGGCAAAAACTCTGAGAGTAAAATATAATTTGCATGAAAAGTTTTTCAAACATCTGCCGTTCGGAGTCGACATTAAACTGTACGTCCAGCCTCTCATGGAGACATGAGTGATGTGAGACACTAGGTTGCAATCCTGACTAAAGGGTTGTAATGAGCAATTAGGTTAGGTTAGGTCGGAGTGGTAGCTCTGATGTCACAAAGCTCACTTGAGCACGCATAGCGGCCCGTTGTGATGCCACGGGTGAACGCAGTCCCTGTACTGACCAAGTTCCTCCACAATCAGGGAAAAGGAAGAAGTTGGTCAGCGCAAGGGCTGCACAAATGAGCAATTAAGTTCAGTTTGCTTTCAATGAAAAGCCTCGAATAATTTTGCACTCTGGAAATTAGTTCATTTTACCTTTTGTTCGAAAACTTCATGAAAACAGATTATATTTGACCAGAACAGCTTGGCAATTTACAACAATTCTTATTGAAAAAATTGGTTTGTATCAAAATAGTGAACAGAATGTTGCTGCTAATACAGTGGTGTGACAATTAACAATGGAATTTGTAATACTCTCTTAAATGCGCATGTCTTTCTAAAAATGTGGGTAAATTTTTTTATATTTTTTTACAAGACTTCATGGTATTCTAACACATGTAGTGTGTATATGGTTAAATTATAGTTTGATCGGTCAAAAAAGTAAGAATTTAGTGATCTAAAAACGAATATATTCATTCGTATGGTAATTATGGTAATAACTCTACATGGTAATTTGTGATCAACATTATCGCTTTGACGCATGAGCAGTGTTGCCAGAAAATGAATTTCAAAATATGCTAAAACATGAAAAACTTAATCCTAAAATGTTCTACGGAATAAAAAAAAATCCTAAATTTTTTAAATGTAACAAAACTATATAAATAAGTTTTATAAAAAACTTATAAAAAACTTATTTATATCAGTATATTACACTTGAGTTAACAATATGGTCATATAATTATTGTTCTTTTTTAATCAATTACGATTTATATATTAATTCATAAAAATTTCTTAAAATGAATGGAAAATAAAAAGTTGTAAATTATTTCAAAAAATATAGTTTGAAAGATTTTTTTTTTTTATAATTTTTTAATGTTCATATTTGAATATTACTGTATACATACTGTACAGTGTACATATTACATTTTATAGTTTTTATTTTAAAAATTTAAATATTTAATTTGTTGAATAAAATTTTCATTTCAATAAATATAATATAAGAAAATTTTGTGAAAAATTATTCGAAATACATTTTACTAAAATACTGATTATACAAAATGATTAATAGACTCTAATATTTCTGATATATCTTCATATTTATCATCATCTTTATCTTCATTTTGATATTTTTCAGATGATCTAATTTTGTTAGCTATTTCGTTTGGTATTTTGTAAGTGTAATAGCACGCATTTTCGAATTTTAATCCTTCTCGAATTTGTATTATTGAACATAACAACTCAGGTTTAATTCGATTTCGAATTATATTTTTAATTAAAGCCATTAAACTGAAAAGCGTTAGAAAAAGGTAAAACGAGTAATGACAATACTTCAATGAATGAATGAATGAAATGAAAATTTTAAAATTAACTTCAAATGTATATAAAAGTTTTGTTTTGTAATAGTAATGAAATATAACCAAAATATTAACTAGAGCAAAAAAAATTTTTTTGGAGTACAAAAATTATTGGAAAGAAAAAAATTTTTTTTATCAATCAAATTATGCTAAAAAGCATTTAGCATAATTTTCAAAAAAATAAATGCATTTTCAAGAAACATAATGCTAAATCTAGCACTGAAAGTGCTAAAATGGCAACACTGCGCATGAGTGATATTTAATTAGTTTAGTTATCTAAGAGCCCTCATACGTCCATGGTCATCCCTTATTGTAGGTATGTAACTTTTTAAGTTCCTTGTTAAAAACATACAACTTTGTAGTATGAGCAATATGAAATTCGATTTACGTCGTTTCGATCAATGGCATCAATACGTTTTTTTTTTACTCCATGCTGTGTTTTGTATTGCAGCGTATACCAGTTAATAATTGTATACAAAAAACCTAAGAATGTGTAAAAGAAAAACGTTAAAACGTACTATTTTGGGAGACACATAACATAGTCATATTGTAGGACATGTTGAATCTGAAACACAACATTTCAAAAACTCAGAAAACAATTCCAAATGCCAAATATGATCCGTAAAGCAATGTGAATTTAAACTGAACTCATGAATAATGCGTATAAATTACGGAGCGGTAAATTATCGACTATACGGCACAATAAAGAACCATTTTCGAAAAACCTTTCACAATTTATTCATTATATGTGAAAGTTGACTCAAAGTGTGACTAAAAAGGGTTAATAACGGGTTTTGATGTCCTTTGACAATAAAATCGTCTTCTAAACGTCTTCTAAATGATTTTACATAGAAAAGTCTAGATTTGAGAAGAAAGAATGGAGTAGTATCCGCAGTTTATTAGAGAGATGTACATATTTTGAAGCATATAAAAAGACGAATGAGATCACAACAGTAATTCATTTTATAGTGAACAATTTTGCATTTTATTGACATTTATGCAGACCTCCAGTTTGAATCTGTGGTGTCCGGTTTGGTTAGGTGTTATTTCATTAACATATACAAATCGTTCTTTCGCAAACTTAGATGAGTGATTCAGATCATTATCATGAAGAAATCGTAAGGGGCAATGACTGATCAAATTTTAAGCGTTCATTTTCAATTTTTTTTTTTAATATTTAAAATAGTAAAATTTGTTCATCATTATTTCAACAAACATAAGATTTGAAACACTTTCAGTGACCATTGCACTCCGCAACACTAATAAATCACCTCCTGTTCCATAGATAATTTTAGGAAAGTTTTCGATCAGCCTTATCTCTTGTGTTACTTTTCTGTCTTTTCGGTCTTGATCTCTATAGAGTCTTCCAACTGGGATATTGAGACCGTGGTTCAATTTCTGACTCAGACATATCCAAACAAAATGTGAAAAAAAAAATAATTCTTTCCGCGATTTCGTGTCAGGAGTCTTCTGTTACAACATAGTACATTAGGGTGGCCCTTAAAATTAAAAGTCA
The DNA here is from genome assembly GCA_927399465.1 of Sarcophaga caerulescens. Taxonomy (NCBI): domain Eukaryota; kingdom Metazoa; phylum Arthropoda; class Insecta; order Diptera; family Sarcophagidae; genus Sarcophaga; species Sarcophaga caerulescens. The sequence continues at coordinate 68,585,579 of OV656873.1, forward strand.
GATTTTCTCCAGTCTCAGCCCCCAGTTTGGTGAATATTGGCAAAAAAATGATATTGTTAAAGTCTCAGATAAATCGGTTGGGGTTAAAGGTGCCTCAAGACCGATAAAATTTACGGGAAACCCTAAAATTTTAGTTTCATGACTTATAACTTCAAAAATATTAACTTTATTAAAAAATGTTGTAAGAGGAAGATGTTTCCTGTAATGTTTTAAACATTTTTTTATCTTGGCAACATTTCTCTAATTCCCAACGTTGAGAAAATAAATTGGAAAGAAATAAATAAAGTAGTCATATTCCGAGATTTTATAAGCGTACAACTCATTGAAATATTTTTTTAGATGTTTATATTTTAATTAAAAATATGTTTAGACAATGTAGATACATGTACTTACTTTTCTTACTTACTTACTTAACTGACTGTTAACAACAAGATTAACGGATTTCTGTCTGATTTCTTCCATATTTCCTTGACTACATCGAAACTATAGTTATCGGCCGTAATCTGAGATCCAATACGCCGCATATCCCTACTTGTCGATAACATATACTTCGTTTTGCCCTCATTTATATACATGTAGAAAATTATATTAAATGTTTAAACTGTGTTAAATAATTCACTTTTTAAGTTGTAATCTTGTACAGCTTGTAGAATATGTATACTGTTTCTGATGCTCATATTTTGTAAGAATCGAATTATAATCCTCTATCAGCTTAAACCTCTTTCCGCTGCATCATTGATAACATTTAACCCTCCGTCATGCACATGTTCCGATAGTCACGTACGTAGCGCATGTATCTGGCCAGATACACTATGTATTTCAGTACATTTATATGAAAAATATGCTATTTTAGTGATAATATTACATTGTTATATTGTTATCACGCCAGGCAGATATATATTTTCTATTTTTTTTTGTTCTTAGTACATGCTAAACCACCTACCCGTGCAAAAAAAATTTTAATGAGAAATAAAACAAGAAAAATTTTATTTTTGTGTTTAATTTCAAAAAAATAGTTGTTATAAAGTTAATTTCAATAAAATTTTGTAGTTATAAAGGAAGTTTTAATTAATTCTAAATTAAAAAAGTCTTACACAGCTTCAGGTAAGCAACTAAAACATGTATACTCTGATTTCGAATGTTGTAGGCATACCGGATTCGAGCACTTGGAACAAAAAAAACGAGTTAGTGGGCGAATATTTTCATCTCCCAATGTACAAAGCTGACAACTTTTTCTCTCTTGTAGAGTATCAGCACCACTTGAGCTAGGAACTACTACTGGAAACTGAAATGAAAAAGAAAAACGAGAAAGATGAGATGTAATGAAGGGCAAATATTATATCAATCAAACTTACATTTAGTGGTCTTCCAAAATACGATTCCATGGCCAAACGAGTGTTGAACTGTTTGATGATGTGAATGTTGTTCATTCGGTTTTCAATATTTGGAAGAACCAATGTATAAAAACCAAAAAAAACCAATAAAGTACAGTACTCTTCATACAAAATGTGTCTGTATCTGGCCAGATACATGCGCTACGTATACGATGTATAGATGAAAAAATCCACATAAATTTTGTTTGTTGTTTTGTTTTTATTGTGTTTTTTCATAAAACGATACCTAACAATATTTGTAGAGGGTACCTGGAGGCTCAAACCCCTAGCCAAATTAGAAATATATTTAAATCACAGTTAAATTCGTAAAATATCTGGCCAGATACATGTGCATGACGGAGGGTTAATAAGCAAAGAATATTCTACATTTTCGGGATTGAGACACCATAAATGATTTAGTAATTTTTTAGAGCAACCTGCGCTATATCCTTGTCAATGATTTTAAAATTGTATATTCGCTGTAGTAACATGAAATAACTATAGGGCGTCATAATTGCAGAAGTAGATGAAAACCAAGCTTCTATACATACAGTTATTATAAAGATACATATTTGTCGCAAATCACTTTCTTCATGTTTTGTCAATTTAAATTCTTCTCGGAATAAAAATATCTTTATGTGTAAATAGCTTTCGCCATCCATCTCGCTTGGCGAACAGCACCAGGTGCATTAAACATTATTGCTTTAGAATTGTGTTTCTTAGGATGCTGTCCTTAAAACACAAAAGTGTAGTCATCTCCTGATAGTTTTGTTTCTAGCATAGACTGAGCAAAACGACTGATTGAATCACTAACATGATATTTTGTTCTACCGTCATCTATTCAAAATCGAAATTTGTTTAACTTTTAATTTGGCCACACTTTTTAATTCTTTCGAAAAGGACGACATTTAGACAGCAGTTTTTATTCATTTTTGCTTCAAACACGCTTCTCAAAATTATTTCATGTAAATGATTTCCACATGCTAGCCATAAGAGCGGCTTTTGTAAAAGATTTTCCATTATAGTATACGTTCCATTTATACGACTAGTGTTTACAGCTGTTGCATCAAAAACAATAGCGTTCGTGTTATGTTGAAAGCCCCTTTCTTGAATGGCATTACACACAGCTGATGCCCGTTCTCATCCAGTTCCACTTTACAAAGCAGGAACAATTTTTCAGTGTGCCCGCAAGATATAATAATTGCAAACCTAACCACATTTTCACTTAAAGTTAACTCTGGTAATAGTTTGCCGTCCCAATGCAAACACATAACATTAAAACATTCAGTGCCACGTCGTACGTTTCCGTACGACACCTATCCCGTCGTGGGATGCCATGTCGTACGTTTCCGTACGACAGTGATTGTTTTTACTTAGAGCCTGTAGTTCATTTATATACGACACAGAGTGAAATTTAATGTGATTTTTAAATAAAGAATCCTTTACTGAACATTTTTGTAAAAGCATTCATGGGTGGTACAAATGCATACCCTTCGTGCAGTGCCACGTCGTACAGAAATGTACGACACAAAAAAGCCCGTATAAAATAAAAAGCATGTGGCAGAATGGACCGAGGAGACGTCAGAAATCGTCAGTTAACAAAAAAATGTTTGGCTTCTTGGAAAGGTTTTCGTCAAAACCGCCTGGCACTCAATGTGTTAAAATTACTAATGTCGATGTTTTTTACAACTCTAACATATGATTGTGTCGTTTTTTTCTCGAGGTGTTCGAATAGAATTTTTATTAATTGTATAGTTTTGAGCGTCAAGCTCTAATGCCTCAATAACCGTAATGACAATATGTACAGATTTTCAGTTACTTATCATGCACGCATACAAAGCAAGGGCTACAAATTAGTATAGAAATAAACCGTGGACATCTATGGATTTTTTAAAATATTGCTTCTATTTTGTTCAATATAGGATTAAGGAAAAAGTTGTCAAGGGAAAAAATGTTTGAAACTTTACAGGAAACATCTTCCTCTTACAACATTTTTCAATAAAATTAATATTTTTGAAGTTATAAGTCATGAAACTTTAATTTTATCGTTTCCCCTAAATTGCATCGGTCTTGAGGCACGTCTTAACCCCAACCGATTGATCTGAAACTTTGACAATATCATTTTTTTGCCAATATTCACCAAACTGGGTGGTGAGACTAGAAAAATTTCGACAAAAAAAATATTCCGTATATATAAGGTCACCCTAATGTACATACATAATTGGTCATTACAACCCTTCAGTCAGGATTTCGACCTAACTTCTCACACTTATGTTGTGTGCATTAATTTCATACATGAGTGACGGGACCTACAGTTTAAAGTCGACTCCGAAAGACAGATTTTTGAGAAGCTTTTCATGGCAATTTTATTTACTCTCAGGGTTATTGCCAGAAATCTGCTGAGAGGAAGTCGCCGAAGAAATATTTTTTTTCATATTTCGTTTTGATGCCTTACCTGGGATACGAACCTGGGCTCGCCGTCTAATAAGTCGACACACTACCTAATAGATTATGGCGACTAAATTCTGTTACAAACACTGAGAGTAAATAAAATTGCCGTGAAAAGTTCCTGAATTCTGTCGTTCGGAGTCGACTTTAAACGGTAGGTTCCGCTACTCATGAATAAAATATGCAAACACAATAAATATAAGTGGTGTGAAAAGCTAGGTCATAATCCTTAATGAAGGGTTGTAATGACTAATTATGTATGTATGCATGTATGTATGTTTGGCATATATAGGATAAGGAACATAAACTGTATACATATTTCAGTCCTTTTTTTTGTTTGTTTGTTATTTTCCTCATTAGCATTTTTATTGATTTTTACTGTAATAAAAAACTGTTGTTTGAACAAATTGAAAACTTATTTTTTTAAGTTTGTGTTATTAAAGCAGATTTCTTTTATTGTCTTCTAATAACATTTTATGCTGAAAAATTTTATTTCCTTTTCGATTTATCAAAAATTTGGAATAAATTTGTGGTTTTTATATTTGCCTTTACGGAATTAAATGTTGATTATTTAAATATTTTTAATTTAAAATATTCATACCTTCAATAATTCTTTACAAGAGAATTTTATTGAAAAGGATTAAAGTGAATAAATTGAATATTATTAAATTGAAATCCAGGTATATCTCCATATGTAAAAAATACTTTGTAAATATACAAAAATAAGTTTATTCTGGAGATTTTTATTTAAAAATTTGTTTTTTTTTTCAAATGTATACCGTAATCAAATGTTTTAAATTATCAAAGCAATAAACTAATTGCTGATACAAATTAAATAAATTGTAGACAATTTGTTACATGCATAAGAATATAACAATTTTTGTTTCAATTAAAAAATAAAATAAATTTTATTTTTGTAAAGTGGAGATCCCATTGCATTTATGCAACCACACTTTCGAATCCACAGGCAAGGAGAATAAATCTGATGCGTTGTTTTAAAACAAACATTTCATTTTATTCAATTCATCAACAAAATAGTTCAATTATAGAAATAAAAGTACATACATACATATGTAAATAATTGGTCATAACAACATTTAAGTCAGAATTACAACCTACCCTGCAGGAAATCAAGCGTTAATTGTCTAAAAGCTACTAGTACTAATACTAGTTCAGCAGGCACTAGTGCAAATAGGGCAAAACTTTTTATGAAAAAGTACTAGTGCTGATGAGTACTAGTATTAGAAGTAGTTCGATTACACCACTTGTAGATTGAGAAAAATTTCGAACAATTTTGTTTTAAAAATATATATATACAATTTTACCATTTGACTCAAGCATTTTTTAATGAAAAATTAAATGTTTTAATAAAAATACTAATTTTTAATTTATATTTCTTTATAATAAAATGGGTTTGCCATACCACGGATAGTTCGTACAAAAATATTTTATTAAACTCAGTATCGAAAATAATTTATGGCAGTCCTGCATCAAAGAAACATTTTGTGCGTGTTTGAGTAGACTTCCTTTTTTGTTTTTTCGTGTGTGAAAAAATAAAAGTTTAAAAAATTATTAAAAGATATTTTTAAAATGGATAGTTTCGAAAGATATTTTAAAAGAAAACTGAAAAATCAGATATTTAAATATAAACAAAGAGTGTTCTACAATGAAAAATATAAAGAAAAGTTCAAAGAGTGTGAAAATATTGAAAATAACATTAGGCCTCAAATGTGCTTGGAGGAAGAAGTCCCACAAGAACACGAAATCCAAAGGATCCCAAAAATGATTACATTGTGGCAAAAATTAAAAAAGTGGATAATTCAAACTAAACCTACTAGAAGTTATGCGGAAGAATTGCTGGCAATTTTGTCAGAGGAAGACATGGATGTTCCGCTATCTGTAGAAGGCCTTCTTCGAGCAAAAACTAAAATTGTTATTAGAAGTGTTCCACCAGGCAGTTATATTAAATATTTTTTTTTTATTTATACTTATACATAAGTATTTTGATAAATAAAACCAAAAAATTATTAAAATTTTTCGAGTAATTATTTTCTCTGGAGAAAATGGAAGCAAACCTACCAATTATGAGGACTGGTTCTAAAGCAGCCAATAGGTTCAGAATGTACTAGTTTGCTTCTAGAACGAATGGTACTAGTAAATTTCTAAACACACTCAATGTTAATTTGAGCATTAAGACGGTATAGGAAAGTTTACAGTTGGGAACTAGTACTGATGAATTTTGTACTAGTAAGGTACTAGTTAAGTACTAGTTCCATTTCCTGCAGGGTAGCTTCCCAAACCACTTGTGTTGTATGTGTTAATTTTATACATGTATGGCAAACCCTACAATTTAAAGACGATTTCGAACGACAAATTTTTTGAGAAACTTTTCATCGCAATTTTATTTACTCTCAGAGTATATGTAGAAACATTTCTACAGATTTCGTTCTGTTTGAGATGTCTGTCCTGTGGTTTGAACCGTGGCCTCACGTCTAATAAGTCAACACACTACCTGCTAGACTATGGCGACTTCTATGGTAAAGGCTCAACGTATAAATTATTTTAATTTTATTGTTTTGGATCTTAAAACACTTGCAGTGAATCAGTTATGGGATAATAAATGTTAGTTTTGTACTGTTAATCTAAACAACACTAATTTACAGTTATGTATTCAACTTTTATTTTCGGTTGTATTTGTTTAGATTTCGTTAATCGTTATGTTTGCTGATTGGTCCACTGCGTCCGATTCTGGTGCCATTAAGCATTTATGGTCCATCGACAGAAACTCATTTGCTAATGACAAAGACTACCAAGTTTTTAAAGACAGTGGGTGAGGTTGTCTGTTAGGAACCATTGGCTATGAGTTATCCATCCCTTCCTTATCACTCCGCCAAGAAGAGAAAAAATTAAGGTATGGGTAGAGTACTACAGCAGTCTTTTCTCAGCACTCTTTCAGAAATCGACAGCGAGAACACCAGGAACAGAGTTAATAATCGCCATATACCAGACTGACTTACTTACTTAATTGATTATTATAACGCTTTAATTTGGATAAAAACCTTGTTTCGTACACCATTCAAGTTGGGTGTGTTAATTTTATATATTAAAAGCGAGACCTTGTGGTTAAGGTTGACTCCAAACTACAGATTTGAAAAACTTTTCATGGAAATTTTATTTTACTAGCATAATTTTTGCCAGAAAACTGTTGAGAGGAAGTTGCCAAAAGAAATATTTGTTTATATTTCGTTTGGTTGAGATGTCTGACCCATAGGTTGAATCATGGACTCTCGTCTAATGTGCCTTGTGTTGGCCTATTAGACATGACGCCACAGCTCAAGTGGTTTGAGAAGGTAGGTCGAAATCCTGACTAATAAATATTATTATGTTATAATTACAACGAAAATAAAACTTTGAATTTAATGAAACATTTATTTCATTAAAATGCTTAGACTTGACTTGTCGATTCTTTTGGCGAAAATCGGAATATTTGGACAACGACGTCATGTGGTTTCAGCAGGACGGTGCTACGTGCTACACAGCTCATGCTGCATTGGATCTTCAGCACAAGTGATTTGAAATCGTGGCAATCTAACGAAGAGGTAATGTGAACAGGCAACCGTGAACCGATCTGAGCGATGTTATATTCCAAACATAATGGCTGCAATAGGTTGATAATATCACACAGGCTTTTTTTCTTTAAAGACAGAAAGTGATTAATGAAACGTCTAATGTTTTTTTATATTCGTGATCGAACAATAAGGATGTGTTGACTGTACTGAGTACAGCTTTCTTTTTAATTTTTACATATTTGTGACTCAGGAGACATACAGATAATTTTGGTCTTCTATCCTTCTCTCTGATTCCTAGCTTATCACTCTCGAGTGGCTAATAATTGCGTAGTTGGCCGTCAAGTTTTAAGTTGAAGAAAATGAAAAGAGGACAATTCTTGCCGCTTGGTAATGATTTAGAAGCTCTTGCTAATTTTCATAATTGCTTGTAACAGTCCTGTTTCATCAAGACAATCAGACTTTAATTGGGATTCGTGTTGTTTCGGCATCCATTGTATACTGTAGAGCTTGGAAACGAGACCGCTACTTCTATTAACTCTTTAAATTGCAGTCCAAAGTAAATTGCAGGATTTAAAATTTTGTATTTTTAATACTTCACAGTGTCTCCATGGTTACTTATTATAGCCCCTCAATTACGTTTTTTATTACATTCTACTGTATTTGTTAACAAGCATTAAATATTTTTATTACGTTTGGCATTTAAAATTGTATAAATTTTATTGTAAAATTTTATTAAATATTTAAAGATAAAAAATCAATAAATTTCTGTACTTAAAAATGTTTCCTTTTATGTAAGTTATTCGATAGGAAATAAACTTTTATTCATAAATATCTACAGGAACTAGAATAAAACTAAAGGAGTAAAAAATGGTAAATTTAATGCAAAAACCAATAAAAGAACCACTCAAATTGAAAATACCGAAACCCACAGTTAATTGTCAGAAAACTAAAATAAACACAAATAAAGGAAATGAAAAAACCAAACTTCAGTAAATCAATGGCAAACAACAAACTTTAGCAATACAATGCGATGCGGTAAAATAGGTACATATGTATATAGTTGATACAAATACACAATTTGTATAGTAAACTTTGAAAAGGAATCCTATTTGTGGCGAACGGCAACAAGTAAAAATAGATAAAAACCTCCAATGGCGAAAAGGACGATGGATGATACATTTTATTTCTAGAAAATTGTACTATAAAGTGGTGTTGCAAAACCCTTGTTATATTCTCATACATGCTCTCTTTCTCTCTCCCTCTTAAACTTGTTCATACAAATATAAAGCGGATACAAAAGATTTGCCAAAATCAATATGGAGAAACAAAAAACCCACATTTACAATGATTTTTTTTTATCTTCAACATTTATTTGTATAGAAATGAAAAAAAAAATTATAAACAAAGCAAAAAGCTTGAAATTACTTTTAAAAGAAACCTTTAATAAATTATTCATGATGTTCAATATACCGCATATACTTATATGCTTATGCGGTTTTTCGAACCCCTTGAATTTTATAACTACAGTGTCATTATGTGAATGTCTACTTGGGATTTGTTTCCTTTTTTACAATATTTTCACATAGTATTCATGTCAATATTTATTTAATAAATTGTTGTGATTTTGTTTATTTGAAGTGCTTTGAAATTTTGCCACTTAATATTTCAGATACGGAAAATTGAGGTATTACAGACAAAATAATAATAATTTTCATAGGTTTTTTATTTTACAGCCTTTACGTCAATCCATATGTAAATACATACATGGATATATAATTGGTCACTATAACCCTTCAGACAGAATTACGACGTAGCTTCTCACACGACTTATGTTGTGTGTGTTAATTCTGGCATCCGTGATCAAAATTAAATTCGATTCTAATACCCCATTTACACTACAGAGAAATCTAGTTCTTATGAGATTTCGAGCCAAATCTAGTTGATTTGTCAAGACCTCCTTTAATGAAGGTAAATCTACAGGAATGGTTCTAATGGACATAAAAGCGACCTTTGATTCTGTGTGGCATAATGCCCTAATTTACAAATTATATATAATTGGTCTGGATCCTGCACTTGTCAAAATAATTAGAAGTTTTTTTTTTATCAAACAGAACATTCAAAGTGCATATTGGAAATATTTGCTCACATAATTATGATATTCCTGCTGGATGTCCTCAAGGATCATGTCTATCTCCAATTTTATATAATATTTTTACGCATGACTTTCCAGCTTTGCATGGATGTAATTCATCTATTTTTGCCGATGACACAGCAATACTAAGTTCAGAAATATTACCGGTAGATATCATACACAACTTGGAGGAATCAACTAAAATAGTTACTGGCTATTTTAAAAAATGGAGAATAATGATCAACCCATCAAAAACTCAGGCTATTTTCTTTACCAGAAGAAGAAAAAATTTATTACTACTACAAACCAATGTTACTATTGGTACCGAATCTGTACCCTGGGTTGACAAAGTTAAATATCTTGGTGTAATGCTGGATAAAAAATTATTATATAATGAGCTTATAAAATACATAGTTCACAAATTTAATACAACAATTAAAATATTGTATCCGTTAATTAACAGAAAGTCTGAAAGAAACAATTTTCCATTCAATAATGTTCTATGCAGCGCCTGTTTGGTATGTCACCTCCGATTGTCATGTTAAAAAACTACAAATTTGTCAGAATAAATTACTTAAAATGATATATAACTTGCCAATACATTTTTCAACACAAACGTTGCACTCTATGTCTAACATAAAATTAGTTAAAGATAAACTTAATATATTGTCTCTAAACTTCAAACATCGTTGTAGATATTCTAGCTATCCACACATCAATGCATTAGTTTGATAACATTTATCATTTGTTTTTACCATCTAACTTTACTGCTCTACTTATGGGTTTTTTTTTTGATAATTTTTCCCAAATTTAAATAAATGATACGTAAAATAAAATAAAATAAGTCTATAAAAACTGCTGTAAATGATTAAGAAAAAAAATTGTTTATAAATTGATCTCTTAAAGTTAAGATATAATTATTGTAAAAATGTAAATATTACTGTAACAATAAAATTGATTAAACAAAAAATTTGCTTGTTGTTGGTACAATATTTTCTTCATCTTCGATATCTAATAAAGAAGAAATCACATTTTCAATGCGAGTGTCTTCTTCATCTTCCGAAAATAAACTGGGAGACTCCTGTGATGTACCGTGGGCATCATTTTCATTTGTAGAATTTGGTGGGGATGAGTCTTCCACTGAATTTCTTTGCAAATTCGATCCAAAACTTTTAACATTTTTAACCCTCGACAGCGACTATGCCTCCAGCAGCCAATATTTGTTCTTCCACTTGGGAAAGAACTTTTTCCTCATATGGGCCACTGTAATGAATGATAAAACAAATTCTTTATTTTTACCAAGTGCGCCAAGAAACGCACAGTTTGGCTATATTTTATTAATTGACTTTTTGAGGGAAAATGTCCCTTCTTTTATACTAAAATTTTGCTGATTTGACAATCCCAAACCAACCCCTTAATTCTAATACAGTTTTGTAAAGGCTTAATACTAGAACACATGTTTATGTGTATACTCATTACTTAGTTATATTTAAAGTGTTTGTGTGTATATTAATCGTGGGACAAGTGGATGTCATATGACACGCGTTCGCTGTCCATAAGAATTCCCACGGTAAAATGTGAAGAGAGCCACACACGATCACTTGCTATGCAATACAACAACAACACACATAGTGCATATTATATGCATATCAATGCTGCCGGCAACCACTCAACAAAGTGTCAAATAATCGTCGCGTGTGCGCATTACTATTGCGGCGTTATACGCAGCAGCGACGGTCAGCAACATTGAGTCAAGTGGCCTCTGCTCATATGCAATTAGATATTCTTTTGTTTATGCACATGCAATGTTGTGTTGGTATTGACAACTGTAAAATCATGCTACACCTCCACCCTTTACAAGAATGTTCATATAACTTTTGTTCTATGGACATTCTCTTACACAACACAGTACAATGATTTTATGTCTATTTTAATTTATACTTATTTATTAATAAACTTAAATGATATGATTAAGAATATTAATATAAATTTAAAGTAATGCAATGTTAATATTATTTCTTATTTAAATTTTACTATTTATTTTGTTTTTAATAAATGTGTAGTGATAAGTTTACTTAGTTAAAAAAATTTATTATTTTACTCGTTTGGCCAATTGAGTGTATAATTAAAACTATTTGTTATATAGCTTAAGTCTATTCTTATGAACTACTTGTTCTTTATTATTTTTCTTATCAACTATAGTAACATTATTTCTTAAATCTATATTTTTAATTTTGTATGGACCTTTATATGATTCTTCTAATTTATGTCCTGAATTATTCCTAAGTCAAACTAAATCTCCTATTTTAAATTTATAATCTAATACGTCTTTATCATAGTTATTCTTTTGCTTGATTTTATTTATTTCTAATAAATGTTTTGCTCTCTTAAGTGCAATTTCTAATCTAAATTTTGCCTCTTTGGCATAATCGTCTACATTGTATAATGGAGTAATTGTGTCTACCTCATTGAAATCTTTGAAACTCTTTGGTACCTTACTAAAAACCAATTCAAAAGGACAATAATTATGTACAGTTGATGGTGTTGTATTAAAACAATATGTAAAATACTTAAGCCATTCATCCCAGTCATCTTTTTCTACAGATATGTAGGAACGTACATATTCATTAAGAGTTCTGTGACTTCTTTCTATTGTACCTAAGGTCTGGTGATGATGTGCTGTTGATGTTAGTTTCTCGATTTTCAACAGAGAGCACAGTTCGTTCAGGATAGAATTTTTATATTCTGTACCCATGTCCGAAATGAACGTCTTCATTGGGCCATAGGTAAGTACAAAATTTTCAAATATCGCCTTTGCGATTGTCTTAGCCGATTTATTTGGTATTGGTATTGTTACCAAGTATTTAGTTAAGTCACATATTAATGTGACTGCGTACTCATTTCCATGTATTGATCTTGGAAATGGTCCAACTGTGTCTACGTATACTGTATCGAATGGTTGGCTAGGTGTTTCTGTTATTATCATCGGTCCTTTAACGTGTTTGGTAGTTTTCGCTATTTGGCATTTGTAACATGCTTTTACATATTTAGCTATGTCCTTTGTCATATTTTTCCAGTAGTAGTATCTTTTTATTTTCTCTGCGGTTCTATATATACCGCAATGACCTCCTTCGATAGGGTCATCATGATATTTCAGCATAATTTCTAGAATTTCCTTAGAATTCTTTATATCAAGTATCTTTATTTCATTTAAAATTTAATTCTATTTAGTACCTTATTGCCCATATTTTTAAAATCAACCTTTGAGATAAATTCGAAAATCTTCTCACTAGGTCCTACTTGTAATTTATTGATATTTAATTTACTGGCCGCTTTCTCGAGCCTAGAGAAAAATTGTCCTAAGTCAAATTTCTCTCTAGTAAATATATCATTTATATTTATGCTAGCTAATATTGATTTTCCCTTCTTTATGTAGCATTTGTTGGGATAATTCTTCAATTTATAATATTTTCTGACGTCACTATTCTTAATTGGTACATATATTTTGGGCTCATCTAATACATCTGTTTTATTTGTTCTATGCTGATTATTTATCCTACCACTATTTTCTTGTCTTCTCATTGACCTTGTTGTGACTTTCAACACGCACGATACTTTTCTATTCATTTCTTTAAAGTCATCTATAGTAATTCGCGATAATGCATCCGTGATATAATTGTCCTTCCCCCTAAGGTATTCAACTGTAAAATCATATTCTTCCAGATCTAGCCTCATTCTCGTTAATTTGGAACTTGGGTTTTTCATTGAGAATAGATAAGAAAGAGGTCTATGGTCAGTACGAACTAAAAAGTGTTTTCCATAGATATATGGCCTGAAATGTGTGATAGCCCAGTGTATGGCAGTTAATTCTTGTTCAATGGTTGATTTGTTACTTTCACCCTTTGTAAATGTCTTTGAGGCATAAGCTATGGGAAGTTGTTTACCCTGATGTTCTTGAGTCAAGACAGCACCGCATGCATGTTTACTTGCATCAGTCGTTATACAAAATTCTTTTGTAAAATCTGGGTACTGTAACAGCGTTGGACTCATTAATGCCTTCTTTAGGTATCTGAATGCAAATTCACAATCTTCTGTCCATTCAAATGGCACACCCTTTCTTGACAACCTCGTGAGGTGTCTGGAATACTCAGAAAAATTTTTAATAAACCTTCGGTAATAATTACAAAAGGCTACAAACCTTTTGGCGCTATCCGCGTCCTTGGGCGTCGGGTAGTTTTCGATCACCGAATATTTACTATCGTCTGGTAATATTCCTTTGTCGGTGCACTTGTGACCAAGATAGGTCACTTCTCTCATGAAAAATGAACACTTTTCAGGATTTAGTTTTAAATTATATTTGCGACACAAATCAAAGACATCCTTCAGATTCGAAAGCATATGTTTTTCAGAACATCCTAATACTACCAAGTCATCCATATATAGGAACGCTTGGTCCGGCTTTAAGCCACTGAAAGCTATTGTCATCATTCTCTGGAATGAATTTGGCGCAATCTTCAAGCCATAGGGTAGCCTAGTAAATCTATATGAACCATTGTTTGTTGAGAATGATGTTATATCTCTAGAGCTTTTCTCCAATTTTATTTGGTGAAATCCTGACATTAAGTCTAAACAGGAAAAATATTTTGCTCTGCCAAGTTGGTCTAGAATATCATCAATTCTAGGCAATGGGAATTTATCCGATAACAATTTTTTATTTATTTGTCTATAGTCTATCACAAGTCGCCATCTTTTTTCATCCGACCCTGGAAGTGATTTCTTTGGAACCAACAAAATTGAACTATTGTATTCCGAAAATGATGGTTCAACTATTTTATCATCTATTAATTTTCTAACCTGTTTGTTAATTTCATCCTTATGTGTATGTGGTATACGATAGTTCTTGATGTATACTGGCTGTTTGTCATTCAATCTCAACTTTTGCTCGTAGAAGTTGTTAGTAGTTATTATTTCTGTTTCTAAAGCAAAAATGTCATTATATTCTTTGCAAATTTTCGTTAGTGTGGGTTTAAATTGTTCTGGGAAGTTTTTCTTTAAAATATTCATAACTTTTGATTGTCTATCTGCAACTTCGTTCAACCTTTGTGGAATTACATTATAGTCAGAGATGTTTTCGGTTTTAATTCTATTTTGTTTGAGTGAAATTATACTGTCATTAGTATTTAAAAAACGAATAAAAGTTATGTTTGATTTAACTAGAATATTTGGTATAAAAACTCCTGTTGTTACTTCTTGATTTGGTATCAATATTTCATTTTCAAGATTCTCAAATTTAATTTGTCGAATTACTTCTGATCTTGGTGGTAGTGTGATCTCATTATTACTATTTGTTATTGGTATGTCTATTGTATGTTGCAGATTAGAGGGTCTTAGAACAAGATAGTCATGCTTTTCATTGAAATCCAACACACAATTATATCTTTTCAAGAAGTCCAAACCAATAATTCCATCACAAGGTATGGGAAAATTGTTCTGAACCACCTGAAAGTAATGCGGTATTAGGAAGGTTTTTAAATTTCATTTCTAAGAATATTCTTCCTATAGATTTCAAGCATCCCTGTCCTATTGCAGTTATTGTTGTAGTAATGTTTTTATTTATTTGTTGGGGTTTGGAAAATTTATTTTTTACAACTGAAATATCTGCTCCTGTGTCCACCAACAACCTTACTATATGGTTAGTATTATTAATTTCTATATGTACAAAAAAGCTTAAGTTGAGATTCAGGTTGTATATTTTATTATATGTTGAGTTTATCTTAGGGGGTTGTCGGAGTTTTCCGAACTATTTTCGTAGGAATCAGTGGCTCTGACGTAGTTTCCATTTCTACGTCCACTGTTGAAACCTTGTCTATTTCTGTTATTTCCTTGTCTTTGAGGGGGTCTGAAGTTGTTATTTCGACTGGGAAAATTATTACTTTTTCCTCGATATTGATTGTTATTTCCTCTGTAACCACCTCGATTATATTTTCTACCCAAATACAATAATGCATTTTGGTGTCCAGTTGCCTCTGTGCAACCATTAACAAACTTACTAATTGCCTCATTCATGGTGTTAAACTGTCCTGCTTCCATGATAAGTTTTACTTTATCGATGTTGCAGTTTTTGGTTAATGCCTTCACAGCTACTTGTGTGGCATATTTTCTCGCTAAATCATTTGTTAGTTCGTCCGATATATATGCATTTTCTAACGATTTTGTAAGGGATTCAATCTCTGCACAATAAGTATTTGCAGTCTTATTGTTTTGTTTAGTATTCATTATCTTTGCTGATAGAACTTCGACAGATTCACCCTTAACAGTTAGTTTTAGTTTATTTATAATATCTGTTATAGTAGATTCTTCTCCTATTAGATTTCTTGCGTTTCCCTTAAGTTTTGTTTTGATAAGGGATATGGCTATGGATTCATGTTGTCCCTTTATTGCCTCCACTAATTGTAGGGAGTCAATGAAAGAACGCAAGTTTTCCGCTCTTCCGTCAAATTCGGTAATCAGCTTTGAAGCTGTATTTAAAAATTCCACTAATGTTTGTGACATTTCACTAGTTATTTCGTTATTTGCTGTCAAATTAAAGTTTACTTTTTCATGCAGTGTACTTAGTAATTCAATTCAGTCCGATACTAAATGTCGATTAGAACGTTCGTCTCTAACTTAATAGCGGATAATTGTTACTGAAACAAACAGAAAGTGAAAAAAAAAAACTGCAAATAACTCTCTTATATTTGTAATTGTCATCTATTGTTATTATTGAACTCACTCGCGTGGCAATTTACATTATAACTGCAGGGATAGCATTACTGCTATGGACCCGGGGGCCAAATCAAAAAATTCTTCTTTAAAAAAAGTGAATATGAAGAGATCGAAATGGTCTCGACAAATTTCTTTTGGTATGTTATCTGACTTACCTCCCACATCTAAAAATCGGTTTAGTACTCTGGCTGATAACAGTGACATGGAATTGGACCGAGCCTCCAACATAAATGAAATAAAGAAAGTTAAGCCTCCACCTCTGGTTGTCGATGAAAACTTTTCTCTAAGGGAACTCCAAGTATTATTAGGAAGTGATGTAATTTATAAACGCACATCAATCGGAACTAAAGTTTTCCCAAATAACACTGAGTGTTATGAAAAGTGCAAAAAGATTCTTATTGAAAATAAAATCGAATTCCATACTTTTAATTCCAAAGAGAATCGTCTTTACACGGTATTTTTATATGGCCTTCCAAAAATTAGTATTGATGATATTAAAAAGGATATGGAAGCTTATAATTTAACGCCTTCAGCTATAACCGAAATTAACACACGATTTAGTTCTGTAAACAATGCGGTCTATAAAGTACAGTTCACAAGAAAAAATTTTAATCCCAAATCGCTAAATAATGTGACTGCAATATGCAATGTTATTGTATCTTGGAAGAAGTATAAACCAAGAAAAAGTGATAATAACCCAACACAATGTTGGAATTGTCTCATGTATGGTCATGGAGGTGAACATTGCAATCGCCTTCCTGCTTGTATGATATGCGCAAATCGACACCGTACTGACGATTGCCCACTCAGGAATAATGATAAAATACCAGCTGTTTTCTCCTGCTTTAACTGTAAAAAACATGGCAAAGAGCGTACAGATCACTCTGCAAATGATGTCAAATGCCCTTTGCGCTCTCTTTATTTGGAAACCAGAGCAAAAGCGACTGCCAAGAATGTACGAAGCTACAACAAGAAACAACAAAGCTCTTCTCAATTTATCAATGCTGATCTTCCTATTAATAATCAAAATAACATTAATACTTATCGTAACACGTTATCTTATGCAAATTGTGTGAGAGGAAGTAACGATCTCTTTAGCGTAGATGAACTTTTTAACATTTTCACAACAGCATTGGATGACCTTCAACAATGCACAACAAAAATACAACAAATTCAAGTAGTGATGTCAATGGTGAAATATGCATATGGTCTTCGATAACTCTCATTCTATCAAAATTATTCATTGGAATGCTAACGGCATTACAACCTATTCTCATTTGGTTCAATTTGAAAACCTACTCGAAAGAGAAAAAATTCATATTGCCTCTTTAAACGAAACGCATCTCAAAGAAAACCATAAAACATATTTCAAAAATTACCTCATATACCGCAACGACAGACAAAACTCAAGAGGGGGAGGAGTAGCTCTAGTTATTCGCAGATCAGTCCAACATAAACTACTACCAATTATAAATATGCGGAGAATAGAAAACCTTTCAGTTGAAATTATGATAAATAATAGATCGGTTATCATTTCTACTGCATATTCGCCAAAATATGCAACTAGTTTCGCTTACGACATTATAAAACTAACGTCTTTTAACAAGGATTTTATTATTTTAGGCGACTTTAACGCAAAACACTCTTCTCGGCATTGTAATAACAACAACTCTGCGGGAAATGTTTTATACAACCTTCAACAGACACATAACTTTTTTGTTTATCATCCAAACAGTCCAACTTTTTATCCATACCAGAGAAATCGCATGAGTTCAGTAATTGACTTAGCATTGAGTAATAGCTCACTAAATATTGATTTGAGTGTAATCGGACCCAGCATTCCATCAGACCATAGACCTGTTATCTGCAAAATTAGAAATGGATCGGCCTCTGAATTAGACACTAGTCACTTCGATTACAAACTAACAAACTGGGTAGCATTCAGAAACATTATTAGCAATGCAATCACTATGAATACAGATATCTATAGTTCAAAGCCTACAATTGACCTAGAAATTGAAAAGTTTACCCGCGTAATCTTGGAGGCACGAGATCATTGCACCCCAAGATTTAATATCGCTGCTGATACAAACTTACCTTTAGACGTCGTTAAATTAATAAAAACTCGAAAAACTTTTATAAGGAAACGTCAACGGGCATCAGTCATTTCTGAATCAAATTTTTATGAGCAGTGCACTAAACTTCTGACTATTATGATCAATAATAAAATAAATACCCACCGTAACATTAAATGGAGCAGAATGTTGTCAAAATTAAGGCCAGGTGACAAATCGTTTTGGAAAATTAGCCGAAGTTTAAGAGGGATTAAAAACAAGAAAATATCACATTTTACCCAAGGCAACAGAAAGATTGTTACTGATGATGAAAAAGCACAACTCCTGTCCGATACCTTTTCAATTTCAAATAGTCTTACTTCAACTTACAAACACTCCATTGACAAAATTGTCAACTCCAAAGTCAATCTATTTAAGGTGTCAGATATCGAACATGAAAAGGCATTTGATACCGTTTGGCATAATGGACTTGTATACAAATTGCTCCAGACTAATATACCAAGATATCTGTGCAGGCTTGTTGCAGATTTTCTTGGTGACAGATCATTTGTTGTGGCAGTTAATGAAACTTTTTCCTCTCCAAAATTAGTCACAACAGGTTTACCACAGGGTTCAATATTGTCACCTTTATTGTATTCAATTTATACGTCGGACTTTGCTTCTCCCTCATACTTGAAAACTGCATATTACGCGGACGATACTGCCCTTATTACTTCAAGCAAACTCACGAAAGCTTTACAAAAGAAAATGGAAAAGGGATTGGCAGCCTGCAAAAAGTATTTATATAAGTGGAAAATTAAAATTAACCCCAACAAAACGCAAGCCATTATATTTCCATACAATAACTCTCCCAAACGATTACCAAGCCGTCAGCTAAACTTTGAAAATGAGACTCTAACAATCCAAAAAGAAGTAAAGTATCTGGGCATGCATTTGGATAAGAAACTCAATTTTTCAAAACATATTGACGAAACATGTAAAAAATCTCTTAAGACGCTCAAAGCTCTGTGGCCAATGCTAAATAAACGCTCATTACTCAATCAAAGCAACAAAAATTTGTTATTCAAAAGTGTCTTACGTCCAACTTTAACATATGCATGTCCCATTTGGTACAAAGCTGCAAAAAGTCATCTGAAGAAACTTCAGATAATTCAAAACAAATGCCTTAAAATAATAAACAACAAACATTGGAGATACTCGACACAGCTTCTACACAGTGAAACCGGTAATAAAAGAATTGAAGACTTTATCAAAACACTTAATAAAAAATACTTTGAGAATGTGGAAAATTCTTCTTATCAACTGATAAGAGATTGCAGTGAGTCGGCTTGAAGCAGCTTTTTAAACAGAAATCACCAAATAGAAAATGATATGTATAGGGTGTATTATTTTTATGTAATTCAGTTATATACATATATATTTTTCTAATTATATTTGAATTCTTTTTTTTTTTTTTTTTCAAATAAAGGTTTTCCTATTTTTCCTTTAAATAATATATGATTAAAAATACGACCAATATCTGTGATTACAAATCTAATTCGCTGTAATATCATTAGATAATATCTCGAAAATGTAAATATTTATGTAAATAAGTAATATAAATAAAGAAGAATTTAAAAATGAAAAAAAAAAAAAAAAAATGATAATTCAATTTTTAAATCTTTCCTGGTTGCTATTTTTAATAGTTTGGTCTTTAAGTCCAAAAAGAATCCGTCGGCTGCTATCTGATGTCCTTTGTCAATCTAAAATAGTTTACGTTGAGCACAACTCTTATCTGTTCAAATCTGGTAAGTAGGTTTTGAATGTGAAATTGAATAGTTTGTCCTTTGTTGGTCTGTCAATGTTCAGACATTTGTATGAACGGTCGAAATGTTCCTTAATCAATCTAACTTTGTATAGTATGTCCTTCCATTCCATTAATTCTAAATTTTGTTTGTGTTTTGCACATATTTGAGATATAATAGGGGGAAAAAAAAAAATTTTAAATTTTAAAATGTCTTATGGTGTTTTCTTTTCTACAAAGAAAATGTCACCCTCTTACAAGGTGCATTAAAAAAATTGCTGACCAACCCTGTTGTAAGGTAATTTTTTATTTGAGAAGAACAAAACACAAATATTAAAAAAGGGTATGCCCTGTGTTTACCACTCATTAAGAAAATGAATCAGGAAATGTAATTTGTTCAAAAGCAGTTCAATGTAAATAATAATATTTAAAATTAATTTAAAAAAAGTGTTTTGTACGTATTAAATGTTTTATATTTATTAACGTTAAGGTTTTAGATTTAAAAATATGTTGTATTTATTGATTTGTTTTCAATAAAATACATATGTAAATATGAGAAAGGTGTTGCCAGATAGCTAAATTTTCAACTTCATTTTTTATAACCAAAAATATTTTGTAACACTGTTCTAACACTGAATGCAAATTTTTTATTGTTACTGACCATGTATCTTTAATAATCTAATGTTTCCTTAATGTTACTCCACAAAACAATGAAAAAATTAACTTCAAAATTGGATAGAGATACCATGCGGCTTTTTTTAAATTTCATCTGGTAGCCCTATAAATAAACAAGAGTCATCTGCTTTACAGGGCATTATCAGCACTCTCGATTTATACAGGGCATAAAATGCAATGCCCTCCACCATTGGCAAGTGCGAATTATTTAGAATAAAACATACCACCCTTTTTGAGGGCGAAACATTTTTAAGACACAAACACAAAATTGCATTTTGCACTTGCACAATGCACATTTTTTGGTAGAAAAGAAAACACCATTAGTGTTTTAATAGTCTCTTCTTCTATTGAGTCCCTATTAGTAACATCCTTAACAGTTGGGGATCTATCCATTCCTATCTTTTTCCAGTGTTCAGTTAACCATATTAAATAGTCATTATTAGTAATTTTTACTTCTATATGATTACTATCCCCAATGGGATTCTTAGGCTTAATTTTTCTTTCCATACTATAAAGATCCTTAATTAAAATTTTTTTTTTTTTTTTTGCAATATAGATATTAATTCAAATTTGATTTTAAAATTTCCTTAAATTTTAACTTAATTTTAATTTAACATTTTAATATATTTTTATTATATTTTTTTTTTTATAAAAAATCCTAAGTTGCCTCGAGCGGTTAACGCTTATAGGCATTTCCAGTGCAACCCTTAAGGAGCACGTCGGTTTATATTTAAAAGTTTATATATTATTTTTTTTCTTTAATCAATACCAGTATAAGCCTTTCGATGTTATCCACCCTTTTCCATAGGGTGCCTGCTTCTTCCCAGTATGGTGGTGGCTGAGAATATATTAGTCTAAGGAGATTTGCCTTCTCCCTTTTTAACCTTTGGATTTGGCCTCCTCGTCCCTTCTTTTTTATTACGATTGGTACCTTGGGCTCTATTGTTTTGTTCACCTTATTATTTCGTGCTCGGTATTCCTCTATTGAGATCGCCTTTGGTCCTTCTTTTGGGAGAGGTGGGGTCATTATCCTTAGGACCCGCTGTCCATCGGCCGGACAGCTTCTTCCTTCAAACGCTGCTGGTGGATATTTTTGGCTAATCCACCAGGCTCCTTTTTATTTTATTAATTATTAGTTTCCTGTGTGCTAGATAAAATCTGTAGCACTACAGGATCTATTTATTTAGTTATTCTGGGTGCAGACTTTTTGTCTTTAGGTACTCCAGGATTATTTTATTATTTTCTGAGTTCTAACTATTGTAGCACTTCAGAATTTGGCAGGATCGCCATGTAATGAATGATAAAACAAATTCTTTATTTTTACCAAGTGCGCCAAGAAACGCACAGTTTGGCTATATTTTATTAATTGACTTTTTGAGGGAAAATGTCCCTTCTTTTATACTAAAATTTTGCTGATTTGACAATCCCAAATCAACCCCTTAATTCTAATACAGTTTTGTAAAGGCTTAATACTAGAACACATGTTTATGTGTATATTCATTACTTAGTTATATTTAAAGTGTTTGTGTGTATATTAATCGTGGGACAAGTGGATGTCATATGACACGCGTTCGCTGTCCATAAGAATTTCCACGGTAAAATGTGAAGAGAGCCACACACGATCACTTGCTATGCAATACAACAACAACACACATAGTGCATATTATATGTATATCAATGCTGCCGGCAACCACTCAACAAAGTGTCAAATAATCGTCGCGTGTGCGCATTACTATTGCGGCGTTATACGCAGCAGCGACGGTCAGCAACATTGAGTCAAGTGGCCTCTGCTCATATGCAATTAGATATTCTTTTGTTTATGCACATGCAATGTTGTGTTGGTATTGACAACTGTAAAATCATGCTACACCACCACCTGTTCCTCTTTTTGAAGATTTACTAAATGAAAACTTCCTCTTTACGTTTTGTTTTTGATCAGCGTATACCTAAATACAAATTCATTTCATAGAATATAAAAAACTATTTTGTCGTTATACTAACATTACCTTGCGCCACATCTTTGCTAAGTCTGTATGTGTTTATGTCTGATAGTCCAAACTTCCCATCCTTGACGACATAAACAGGATTGCTTAAACGATGGCAAATTGGCAACAGAGGGCGCTGCAGTGTAGAATTAAGCTTTTTGATATTTTAATATTATTGTTGTTTTTAGGATTAAATATTTGTTTTTTTTTGTTTATGAATTCATTATTCGTCTTTGTAGCATCCCGAAGGATACAATTAATTCCCCTCTAAAATTTAAATTTTGTTGAAATTGTAATAAATTAAAGTTGTTTGGTGAAAAAACATTAATAATTTTGTAAATCCAAAAAAATATGAAATAGTTTTCTTGGTGAAGAATTTAAATAAAATAGTGATCATCAAAATAAATAAACAAAAGGAAAGTGTTGTTTTTCTGCTTTTTTTCGAAACATTGTTTGATAATTTTAATCTTGTTTGCCAGAAACCTTATACCGAGCTTAGTTTCAAGCAGTCGTCAACACAGATCCATCCACCCACAAACAAATACAGTCCATGGTTTAACAGTATGCTTTGTCATAACGTTCCCAAGAATTTTCTTCCGTGTAAATATATGTTTTGCATTTTAGACCTAAAATTTACAAATATATTAAATTTTCTAAGAGTTTCTTTAAAAACTTTTCTACTAACATTTTTTCAATTTAATTTCATGTTAGAAAACGGTAATTCGTTTGCTGCTTTGTTTAAGAGAAAAAACTCGCAAGGTTGCATTCGAAATATTGTTCGTTACCGAATGCCATCGTTAGAAATTACGATTGGTTTTGTTCGTTTTCGAATAAGCGAATACCAAATACTCAAAAACTCGTTCATTCGAGTAAAAATTCGTTCGCATACGAATGCCAGAATTAGCACCCTGGAGTTTATTGTTTATCGATGTTTTTTAGTTAAGACTGTTAAGGCTGATGTGAAAACCTATTTTATTAGAAAAATTTTTTTCCCTCGTCTAGAATAATTGTCATTAAGTTCTACGTTACATGTATTTTATTAACTTCCTTACTCACTACTCACACCACTGATGTTGCGTGTGTTAATTTTATGAATGAGAGACAGGACCTACAGTTAATGACGCCCCCCGAACGATTGAGTAGAGAAGCTCTTCATGGTAATTTTACTTACTTTCTAAGTTCTTTCCGGAAAATTGCTGAGAGGTGTAGCAATAAGTTATATTTTTTTATATTTTACTTTTTTTTGGAGATGTCTGATCTAAGGTTTGATCTGTCTCACGTCTAATAAGCTAACACGCTATCTACTAGACTACGGAGATACAGCTTCAATAACACTTTTATTAAAACCGTTAACACTCACGCTTTGGCAAATTCAATGAAAGGTAACGAAATGTGTCTCACCAAATTACATAATGCAAGAAAATTATGTCAAATAGAGAATGCCAGAAAAGAAAGAAAGACAATAAATATCCGACTAGTCTCAATTTAAATATACAAACATTGTACTAAAGGAGATAAAAATGAACTCATCACTAACCTGAAAAGGAATGATCATGGGATGACGAAATTGCAGGAATTATGAACAAACTAAATGTATTGATTTAATAAATTTTACATTTTATCGTGCAACGATTTCAACAGGCTGATCTTTTCAAGCGATTCTGTATTCAAACTTAAAAGCTTTTCATTAAGAGAAATTGTGTTTTTTGTAAATAAATTATGTGTGAACTTATAAACACTGTATATAGCATTGAAATTGAAGTAATCTAGTAATAGTGTGTGAGGCCAGGATTCAAAACTCCAGGTCAGACATCGCCCACAAAAACGAAATATGAAAAAAAAAAATATTTATTCGGCGAACTGCCTTTCAGGAAGTTTCTGGCAAAAAAACACTGAGAGTAAACAAAATGCCATCAAAAGTAGAAATTTTGAGAAAAAAAATCTGTCGTTCGCAGTCGACTTTAAACTGTAGGTCACGCCGCTCATGCATAACATTAACGCGCAAAACATAAGTGTTGTGAGAAGTTAAGTCGCAATCCTGGCAGAAGGGTTGTAATGACCAATTATTTATGTATACATATAGCATTTCATATAACATTTCTATTTCCATCTGTAGGTACTTCTAGACCATGATATCAGCGAACACATTTGGTGGAATGTATGGAGTCTATACGTTTTTATTTGATTATAATAATAAATTTTGTCTGACGTTACTATTTGCCATCAATATAACGTTTTTCATTACAGAAAGAAAGCAGATATACCAGTTTATATGTCTTATCACTATTGTAGTAAAACTTGGTGGGGCCGCATTCTCTAATACTTTATATATTATCTACCTCAGTTAGAGTTTCTAGAACATCCTCGAAGAAGGCAGAAATTCTTTTATCATTCAAACTATGGCGCGTAATTGTAATTATTTTTACAAAATATATGCCCTGGTAGTCTTGTTAATGGCGTATTAGACTATTAACGTGAGTATCCTGCGTTCGATTTCTACCAGAGGCATTTTCATAATTTTTTATCACGTTTTCTTCTCTTAAGTTGGAGCATAAACTCCTATTTATCAGAATTAGAATCCAATTCAATATCGACATTGCATATATAAAATAACGCCATGATATCTTGTAAAGACAAAAACCTTCTCTACATTTGTAGCCATAATGCGCTCTACATGCCAAATAAAAATTTTCCTCAACAGGATGGTCCGTTTTGTAAGTGCACACATCACTACGTCGCTTGTATTAATTAATAAATAAAATCAGAAAATTTTTTCCTTAAACACCAACAATGCCATCGATGTGAACATTTGTTTTGCGTCTTACCAAAAGATTAAATCACAGCAAACAACTTAATACTGTGTATACGTGTATCCAACAACTATTAGTGTTTCAAGTTATAATCTTCTCGTTGTCATTTGTTACAATAACAAGGAAAACTCGAAGTATGGAAACTCGTAACTCCATATAATCTTTCCTGGTTAACAAACCTATAAAACAGATGACACACGTTTCAAACGTAAAACAGTTGCATCTCTAGGGAAGATTTAACGAGTGATTTAATTCAATGAATGTTTTCTCTTTGCTACTGGAATAGAGTAATAAAAGTTGTTTGTTTCAGCGATTTTTTAACGGAATGAAATTGAACTGACTAAATAGAAGTTCTCTAAAAATCTGAATTCAAATATTTTATTACAACCCTTAGTCAGGATTATGACCAAGTTTCTCACATCAACCACGTTGTGTGTGTTATTTTTATCTATAAATTGCGAGCTCTCCTGTTATAAGTCGACTCCGAGCGACAGAATTTTAAGAAACTTTTCATAACTACTTTATTTACTCACACTGTTTTTGCCAGAAGTCTGCTGAGAGTAAGCCATCCCAAGAAATATTTTTTTCATATTTCAGACTCTTGCCTAATAAGCTAACACCCTGCAGCGACTTCAATAAAGTGTTTTCAAATCATTGAACCAAGCCGAATTTCAAAACTGTGTGTCCAGCAGTGGACAGCGAAGATCCAGTTAATTACTTGAGTTCGACAAGAGAACGGTTCGCATTCAATCGGGAATTCTAACGAGACACTCGCTATTGGCAGTTTCAATGACAAGCTCGGTTCATCGCGTCAGGATTTCTGCAGAAGCTGCAATGATGTGCAGGAAATTGAAGCAGTGTAACGCCTTACATGCGAGTGTCCTGCACTTCAGAAGAGACGTCATCGGTTTAAAGATCCAATAAGAGAACTGGCCGGTTTCATTCGAGGCTCGGGGTGGTTCAGACCCACCACTAACGTATTATGAAAAGGGGGCTTCAACAGATCACAGTGCAGACAATATGTTACGTCGTTTTATTCAACTTCGTAAGTAGTGCTGGTTATAAAAATAAAACATCGATTTTCTTTTTTCTCCGATGCAATGTATCACAGAGGCACTAATTATCTCTTCAATACGAAGTACACTGTTTGGCGTCAGTAAGAATAACTCTCTGCACATTAAGCTTGTTCTTTGGGTCTACTATACCGGGTAAACTGTTGATTACAATTCTCTGGCTACTTCTCGATAGTTTGTTGGACAACTCAAATCAATTCTCATTGTAATGGCAAAGCAGAAGTTAAGATTGTTTCAAACTCATTCAAGTTGAAAAGGGTATTTAAATGCCTTCACCTTTCGTTAAGCACACCCTTTCAACTTACACGCTTTTCTTCCCACTGTACAAAAATACTTTGGCCTTATCAGTAGCCAGCTCAAGCCGATCTGCTTTATTACCGCGTTTTCCTAAGAGACCCGGGATTCAGTTTAGTGTTTCCTAATTCACCTTTCCATTCTTAACTCAAGTCAACGAGTTGACTGACGGTCTGACCGTCAGCTGCTTCCCGTCCTCTGTGCTTCCTGTCAACCTTGAAAATGAACTCATCTTTCGATGGTGTAAACCTTCGCTTGGAGGCAACTGGAATTGGTCCACTATAAGTCCTTGCCCAATCTGTATACCACAGAACGATCTCTCTCCTTTCACTCTTATTACTTTACTGGTACTATCTTAACCTAACCATAGTTCTAGTTGTGACTACCTAAGCAAATATCTTAAATGCAATAGAATCTGCAACGTCGTTAAATGACAGACTCTCATTGCCGCAGTTACACTAACGTAAGCTCGTCACTGTTAACTCCACAAACCTACACTTCAGTAGAGTTTACATGTTACTCTACAGAATTTCTCTTAAAAATCACCAGAAGGTAACACGTACAAACAGATTGATTGATTGACCATTTACCCAAATGATGGGCAAAAATTAATTGCTTGTCTAGGAGAGCAGAGTCGAGCAGTTCGACCGGTGGTGAGACTATTTCTACTCATTACACGGAATCACTTTATGATGAAAATTTAGATACTCTCGCAAATCTGAGGAATGGTAAGAGTAATCTGCTTGCAGTAATGCTTACTTCATAACTTACTCGTAATTGGTCATTACAAGCTAGCTTCTCACGCTACCTAATTAGTATGTGTGTTTGAATTATACTATATTTTATGGTTTATTTTATTTCTTAATTTATTTATTTTTATCTTCTGTGTATTCATAAGTTTAAGTAAATTATAATATTGAAAAGCAGAAAATAAAAGTTTCTTTGCGTCCTTTTTTTTAGTGTACTTCATATTGTTACGAAAATGGAAATGGTGTTATTAAAATAATAAGCAAAAGCTTCAAAAACAATACAATGGACTTGATCATGCATAAAATGATAAACAAAAGCTCCAAAAACAAAACATTGGACTTGTTCACGTGATAAACGAATAAGTAAACATATAGCAACAAAAACAACGGGCTTGTTTACAAGATCGATGAATAAACAAAAAAAAATATAGCAACAACGTCCGTGTATAAAAAATATAGCGGAAAGACAAATAAACAAAACAACAACAACTCTGCCTGGACGAAAGTAAACAAGATACACGAACAACAATGATGACGAGATGTTTACATTTTTGGATTGTTCCCGAAGGCCGTCATCGTTCTTCAAGGGCATACATCACACTGTTGATCCAGTGATATAAAAGGCAAGATAAAGCGAGCAAGGAGGATTCAGTTAGAATTCAGTCAGTCGTATATGAAGACACTTGATTCTCGGGGTTCGAGTTTGAATTTTATCGTGTAAGACGACGTCACGTTGGTGTAGTGAGAATTAAATCTATCGAGCTATAATTCGGTCAGACTTGTGTGCAGACAAGTTGCGTTTGAAGAAAACAGTTGTCAGTGTTGTACTTACAAAAAAGGTTGTGAGCAAAGAATAATAACTAACAAGTGTTGTTGCTTACAAAAAAGGTTGTAAGCAGAGAAATATCACGAACAAGCACATATTGTGAAAGTTACCACTGTATAAGCGGAATAAGTTCGAACAGTGGCACAAAAGTTGTGCAGATAATAAAGAATTGATTCAAAAATAAACACATATTTATTTTTATTTTATTTGCAATCTACGAACTCATATTTTTAACGTTTTTAAATGGTAAAAACGTAACAATATGTTAGCCTTCAACAAGATGCCGAACGATTGTAACTTTCTGCTTAAGAGTGATGTAAAGAAAATCCCTAAAAGTCAATTGTATTAGATAACTTGCAACGAAATCTACATGTTTTCAGCAACGTTTAGGACATACGCAACAATCCAAGATACATTGAAAACGGATGGAACTTTCCCAAGCCCACAAGGCGTTTTCGCAATTTCGCAGACAGGCATACATAGTATATGAGAATGCATGAGTAGAAATGTATGTATTGTTACGTTTTTACCTTTTTAAAAACGCTAAAAATATGAGTTTGTTAATTGCAAACCAAGTAAAAACAAATATGTTTATTATTTCAGTTAAACTCTCTCTTTATTGTTCACACTTTTGTGCCACTGTGCACACTTAACTGATACAACAATAATTGCTTGTCCGATCTTATTCACACACAACTATTCGCTATACTGCTCACAACGGATATCTTCGAACCACGACTTTTTACTTCGCACGCAACTTGTCTTCACACCGCAACTGATTAGTTAACACGCAACCTCACGCAAGGCTGACTGAATTATAACTGACTAGCTCATCTGCTTTGTCTTGCCCTTTTATAGTCCAACACGAACAGTACATCGAACGTTCTTAAAGAAGAATGTTCGCGGTTTCGGACTCTCGAAAACTTTATGGCGACTGCATTGCTTGTTGTTGCGTTTGCATACTTGTCTGTCGCTTTTTCTCTCATACTTGTTGTAGCTGGTTTACTTATGAGAAGTTCGATGTATGTGTTAGTGTATATTTGTGTATTGTGTACGCATTGTCTCTTGTTGTTGTAGCTTTTGTTTTTATGTGAAACGATATTAGGTCGTTTCGATTTGCATAACAGTATTTTGGGATACATATTTTATACTTTTTTTTATTGTAATAAGACTTGAGCTCTGTGTAGAATCTCTAGTAGCTATTGAATTCCTATTCAATGTTCTGCTTTTATTATCTTTTAAATTTTTTTGACTTTTCAGTTCATTTTATTCCCATTGTGGCGTGTGCCATTAAAAGTTTAGTTCCATTTATTTATTCTTTGATCTTCGATGTACTAATATGCAATGAGCGTTTTGTGTGAAGATAAAACACTTATTTTTGATCAGAAAGTAAAAATTGTTTTATTCAAAGTGTTGGCTATTGCTGGCAACACGTTTGTGCTGTCTTTCAGGCAATTTGTGGATTTCACGCCAATAAAACTGTTAATCTGTTAATCACCTATTTTTCGACTTCTTTATTGGAATGGAAGTGCTGCTCAGCCAATACATGTATCATCGATTAAAGCAAATACAAGTCGAAAGGAGCCAAGACTGTCAAGTGGAGGTACACAGGCATGTTACAAAATTAACTTGCCCTGCCTTGCAGGCGTCTTTTTTTAATCTATACATGTTTCAAACTAATCATTTGTGTTTACAGTTTCACTGGGTTTTCGGAGGTCGTGGTACACCACACGCATTTCAAAACTTTTTCATCTACAGAATATTTACGGTAGTTTCCTGTAATACAAATCCATTTTTTATAGTCAACTTGCATTAAATAACAAGTGTACCGGTGTAAAGTGAGCGTCAAGATTCAAATGTTTCTGGCGCTGACGCTCTATCAGAAGCAACATGTGTCACTCAATGTAACATTTCCTATTTTTCTTATATAATTGAATATTATTAATTTATACATCTGGTAACCCTTCTGGTTGCTAGACAGAATGTAACATGGGGATTCACATGATTATTAGTTTTTAAATGGTAACGACAATGTTTTATTGTTTTTGGCAGAGTGAGTCTTTTGAGAATAGTGGTTGATAAAAGAACATTAAAGTAAACGCTCATTTTTATGTATAAGAACAGTCTCTTCATTTTTTGTAAAGAATAACGGGTAAGTTAACATTCCACTCGACCATCCAAATGTCAATTATCAGAAGTGGGATAGTTAACTCGTATTTTATGTGAAAGTGGAGTAAGAAAAAATATATATATCAAAGAAAAATTTATGGAAAAATTATCCATTATAAAATTAAAAGAAAAGTTGCGTGAGTGCGGTTTGAAAACATCGGGAAGCAAAAGCGAACTAATAGCGCGTCTGCGTGAAGCGAAAATTCTGGAGCCGTTCGAAACAGAGACAACAAACATGGTGGATCGAAGTGAAGATGAAAAGAATTTGCAGGACATAGCGGGCATACCAACGACAGGGCCAGGTAATATGGAGGAGTTGCGTGGTGATGTTTTGCGTCTCCAACGTACAATGGTGTCGCTCACCCAACAAATCCAGACGTACATGACGACGACGTCGACGATGGTATCAAATATGTCGCTACCGCAGAATTCTCTCGAAGCTGAAAAATTAAATTGCGTATTTACAACATATCAACGGCAACCAGATATTACAACACAGCAACATCAAATTTTACCAGAAAACAACAACAACGGAGCGCAAAGAAGAATGAATGAACATTCACACACACAACCATCTGTTCAACAATTTTCGGCTCACGAAAACAAACGATCACCATCAATAATACAGAATAATTTACTTGTTGCTGGACAAAAACAAAATGTACTAACGCAAAATCTTGCAAACTGGCCGTTAAATACAGCGACAAGCTCTGCTTATGTGCAGTCGCCAACAGGGGTGTGTTCAGTTGGTAATGGTGCAAATGTATTTATGCCTGTACAGTCATATGGAAACCCTATTGTAATATCGGGAAATCCCTCGTATGCGACAAATTTATGTGATGTGTTTACTCCACCACGAAGCCATAGTGAACATTTAGCGTTTAACAATAATCGTTGTAGTGTGCGTGAGGTAATTGATGCATTGCCTACATTTAACCCTATGAGTGACGGTATTACTTCAGCACAATTTATTGAAAGCGTTGAAGAATTAAAAAATGCTTATGAATGGAACGACGGAATGGTTTTGTTCGTGATAAGAAGCAAATTGCAAGGTGTAGCAAAGTTGTGGATTGATACACAACCAATTTTTAATAACTGGCAAGATTTTATGATCGCATTTATGGAAGATTTTCCTTGTTTAGTGAATAGTGCAGATATACACATGCAAATGATGAATACACAACAAAAGAAAAATGAAACAGTGATCGAATACTATTATAATATGTTGGCAATCGGTCGTCGTGGCCAACTAGACGATAATGCAATTATAAAATATATAGTAAACGGTATAGATGACTATGGTCTTCGAAAATCGTTGTCGGTAATAAATTTTACAAAGTGTGCAGAACTGTTGAAATCATTACAAAGTGTCGCAAGTAACTCGAGAGCGCAATTTTCGAAACCAAATGTACAATTCAAGAAAAATAATAACGAAATAATATCGGGACAAATGAGTAATAAACCGGCGCTTAAATCGGGTCCGAAGTGCTATAATTGTCGGGAAATTGGACACTTGTCGCGAAATTGCCCGAAACCACAGCGAAAGCCAAGAGAACCGGTAAATACAATTAATAATCAGAAAATTATTACGAAAAGTATTTTAATAGGCAATTTTGAGTGTAAAGCATTAATTGATTCGGGTAGTGCTGTATCTTTAATAAAGCAGTCAATCGCGGATAAATTGAACTATGATGTAGCAATCTGTAACAAGACATTGCAAGGCTTCGCTGGAGGTGAATTTAAATGCAATGAAAAATTAAAAGAGGCAAAAGTGACAATCGATTACCAGTGCTTTATCGCTGATTTGCATATCGTAAATAATGATATAACCGCATACGACGTGATTATCGGTTTAGACATTTTATCGAACGGTCGGGTAGTAATTGAACACGGTAAATGTCAAGTGTACGCAATGCAAGGCGATGACATACAATGTGGTGCGAAAATTCAAGACAAAGAAAAGAAACAACTGACTAAATTAGTAAATACATATGTGAATTGTTTTGCAGACACATTGGACAAAATCGGTAAATACAGCGCAATGAAAATGAACATTTCAGTATCTTCAAACAAACCTATTGCAAGGAAACCGTATGCAGTGCCGATTCCCAAACAACAGACTGTTGAAAGCATTGTAAGTGAATTGCTGAAGCTAAAAATCATCCGTCCGTCAACATCGGTGTACGCTTTTCCAATTATATGGGTCCTGAAATCTAATGGTGAAGACAGACTGTGTGTAGACTACCGAGCATTAAATGATGTGACCGAAAAACAACCCTGGCCAATGCCCACTGTAGATGGTGTTCTCTACACTCTCGCAGGTAAGAAATACTTCTCTACATTAGACATGATGTCTGGATATTACCAAATAGAAATTGACGAAGAGTCTAAAAAATATACTGCCTTTATTACGCATCATGGTCATTTTTAATTCAACCGTATGCCTTTCGGGCTCAAAAATGCACCGTGGATGTTCCAGAAAATGATGATGAAAATTATAGAACCATTGAAAGGAAAGGTCCTAAGCTATGTTGATGAAGTGATTGTTGCATCAGACACGGTTGCAGAGGGTTTAAATATTCTTGAGGAATTTTTGAAAATAATCCAAAGGGAGGGACTAACGCTTCGTTTGTCTAAATGTTTCTTTATGAAGGAAAGCGTTACATTTCTCGGACATGAAATCGATGGCGACGGTATTCGGCCTGGACGTATAAAGACAATAGCCATCCAGCAATTTCCCAGACCTAAAACTGTCACCGAGATCAGACGTTTCTTGGGGTTAACAGGCTACTTCCGTAAATTCGTCCGAAATTATGCACATATTGCAGTACCTTTAATAAGGCTTACGAGAAAGGATGTTCCCTTTGAGTGGTCAGCTGAATGTGAAGATGCGTTTGGAAGATTAATTCATGCCATAACTAGTGATCCCGTTCTAGGTGTATAGGACGTCGATAAGGAGCAAGGACTTCACACAGATGCCAGCAGTATCGGATTAGCTGCAATTTTAATTCAACGAGAGTCTGATGGGGTGAAAAATCCAATTGCCTACTATAGCCGAGTTTGCAGTGAAGTAGAGAGCAAATACCATGCATACGAGTTGGAAATGTTAGCGGTGGTGGAAGCCTGTGAACGATTCCGCGTGTATCTATTGGGTAAACATTTCACTATTTATACAGACTGTTCAGCAATTTCAAGCATGAAATCTAAAACACCGATGATTCCAAGGGTATCCCGCTGGTTGTTGAAGTTAATGGAGTATGACTTTACAGCATGTCATCGACCAGGTAGCCAAATGACACATGTGGACGCTATGAGTCGCTCCCCAGTAGAAGACCCCGGACAAGTTGAGGATGTTACTGCTAAATTAATGGCCGTCGAAATTTCAACTGAAGATTGGATTCTCACAATGCAAAGGCAAGATCCAGAACTGAAACAAATAATAGATATACTCAAGGGAGAAATTGATTCTGTTCATAAGAAGAACTATAATAATGACTTTTCTATCAAGAACCATCGGCTCTATCGGAAAACCAAAGATGGAAAGGATCTACTTGTCATTCCGCGAGGTATAAGATGGCGAATAGTCAAACTGTGTCATGATGATGTTGGACACATCGGCTTAGAGGGTACCATCAAGAAAATTTATCAGAATCTTTGGTTTAAAAGAGTACGAAATTACGTCAAAGGTTACATCAAAGGCTGTGTCGAATGCTGTTATAACAGAGAGCCAATGCGGAAAGAATGTCAACTCTATGGAATGGACCTACCATCAGTACCATTTGATGTAATACACATGGACCACTTGGGACCATTTATTAAAACAAAAAGAGGCAACGAATACATTCTTGTGGTTGTCGACGCATTGACACGTTATTCCATCATAGTTCTAGTTAAGTCAACGAAAACGAAGCCAGTAATAAAAACTCTTGATTGTTTAACCCTATATTTTGGATTACCAGGCAGAATTGTGACAGATCGCGGAACTGCCTTCACATCTTCAGTATTTACAAATTATTGTCACGAGAATAATATCCAGCACATTAAAGTAGCTGTCCGAACACCTCGAGCTAATGGAATTGCCGAGAGAATTAACCAGTCAGTATTGTCATATTTGAGAACATCACCTAACACAAAAGATTGGGATAACGAACTACGTAATCTGCAGTGGAAAATAAACACAACTGTTAATGCTACGACTAAATATTCACCTATTGAATTGATTTACGATTTCCCGTTAAAAGACCTTAGTGCTAATAAACTTTTATCAGTCGTACATGATGACAACATCAACCTTGAGATTCCATCACCACGTGAACGCCGTGAGAATGCTATCAGGAATATATCAGAAGCACGTGAGAAATGGAAACAAAGATTTGATTTGAAACACAAAACACCTCATCATTATCAAGAAGGAGACTTGGTCTTAGTAGAAAGTGCCATGCCTAGCACGGGTGAGTCTCGAAAACTCGTCTCCAAGTATAGAGGCCCATATATTATCAACAAAGTTTTACGGTATGACCGGTATGTTATTGGAGATATTGAAGGAGCTCAACGAAACCAACGAAAATTTAGTACCGTAGTTAGCAGCGACAAGATAAAGCCATGGTGTGCACTATTCCCTGAGGTGGATGAAGACTATTACGATGACGATGATGATGAATCTGGTTTAGATTAACTCGGGACGAGTTATCATCAGGATGGCCGAACTGTCACTCAATGTAACATTTCCTATTTTTCTTATATAATTGAATATTATTAATTTATACATCTGGTAACCCTTCTGGTTGCTAGACAGAATGTAACATGGGGATTCTCATGATTATTAGTTTTTAAATGGTAACGACAATGTTTTATTGTTTTTGGCAGAGTGAGTCTTTTGAGAATAGTGGTTGATAAAAGAACATTAAAGTAAACGCTCATTTTTATGTATAAGAACAGTCTCTTAATTTTTTGTAAAGAATAACGGGTAAGTTAACATTCCACTCGACCATCCAAATGACACATGCATGTGAGAAATGAATACTGTGAGAGACCACCAAAAAAGTTTGAAGACGTTAAAGTGCTAACAATATTGGATGAAGATAACACTTTGAGTAAGAAACAAATGGCAGAAATGTTAAATGTTGCGCAACAAACAATATCTGATCGCTTAAAAGAATTATTACCCAAACGTCTGGAAAATGGGTGCCATATGAATTGAATGACAGGCAAATTCAAACGCGAAAAATATGAAATATTGCTTTAAAAAGAAGAATTCCAAATGGAAAAAATCATGCGTTAAGTCAGGACAAGTAACAGCTTCGATTGCAAAACCAGATTGATTCGGCAGTTAGACAATGCTGTGTGTCTGGTGGGATCAGATATGTGTGGTGTACCAGGAGCTCCCAAAATGTGGTGAAACCGTTTATACAGATCGCTACTATGATCGAAAAACGACAAGAGATGGCAATCAAAGCATTAGATTGGAAGCTGTTACCACCGCCTTATTCTTCTCTTGATTCCTCCCGACTGCTGTTTGATTTCACCGATGGGACACGCATTGACGCAGTAGACGAACAATTTTATTGCTGTGGAATATAGAAATTGCCTGAAAGATGGAAACAATTTGTACCCAACAATGGGCAATACTTCAAATAACGTTGTTTTTACTGTCATAATAAAAATAAGTGTTTTATTTCAAAAAAAAAAAAAGGTTGCATCATACATATGTATACTTCTGGCATATTAAAAATTTCTTTAAATAATTTTAATTTCTACTTCCTATTTTTAAAACCATGAAAAACTTTTCATTTTACGATTCGGTAAAAAGTTATTATAATTCATGATTCTTTTTTCTACATTTTTTTAAATTTATTTCAACTTTTTTGTAAATATATTCAAAATTTTTTTGGTAATACAATGCTTGAATACAAATTAATAACAATAGTTGTAATGAATTCTGTGGCATTGAAGAGAAACAAACTTTTTTTCTGTACATATTTATAATATTTCTCTGCAATTTTCTAAAAAATTACAAACAACTTTCAGTTACGAAAAATTCTAATTTATTATTATGAAAATAAAAGCGAACCAAAAAAATAATAAATTGGTATAAATATTTGTAAAAATTTTCATGTTATTTGTATTAAAAAATAAATAAACTTGCAATTGAATAATTTTTCCATTACTATGTATTTGGAATTTATGGAACACAAAATGAATACGTATATGTTTGTACTTTTAAGCTGCAACATTTTCTATTATAGAGGAAGCATTTTCCTCTGCTCTTATGCTTCAAAAGTTCTATAAATAAAAGAAAAATCGTATTTCTTCTCTATGGAGTTTCAACTGGAACTTGAAATTTATTGATTGCAAGCGGTAAAAAGGCTTTAGCTGTACCAGCTAAAATACAATCTTAACGCTGTTAGAAAAGTTTAAAATCTCGCATTTAACGGAGTGACAGGCTCAAGGCAGAAGCCTGAATTGAGCGAATCATGTCTTAAAAACTCGAAATCAATTTCATTTGCAGCTAACTTCGTGGAGTCAATTTTTTAAAAACACTTGAAATAATTTTTTGTGATTATCTCTATGAACAACAATCAAGTCAGGATTACGACCTAGCTTCTCACATCACTTATGTTGTGTGTGTTAATTTTATATTATATATATAATATAATATATATATTTTATATATTTTATTTTATATATAAGTGGCGTGACCTACAGTTTAAAACTAATTTCCGAAGACAGATTTTTGAGAAACTCTTTCATGGCAATTTTTTTACTCCCAGAGTATTTGCCAGAGATATGCTCAGAGGAAGTCGCCGACGAAATATGTTCTCATGTTTCGTTTTGTTAGAGATGTCTGACCAATGTTATGTATTATGCTAACTTATTGCAGCATTTAAGTACAGTAAAAGTCCGATAATCCAGCTCGGGACCGGCTCGGTGCCGGACAACTAAAAATTCCGGTCAATCGGGCGGTAATTATAAGAACAATTAATAATTAAATAATTAAATTAATTAATTGAATTAATTAATAACTAAACTACAAATACAGTATGCAAATACATACATTAATACATTAAAGAAATTTGGTGTGTTTGATAAGGAATAAAATTTGGTTTCATTATTATAATGAACCAGCTTACCCATCCACATTATTCGCCACAATTTAGAGCCCTCAGAGTATTTTCTATTTTCAAAATTTTAAAAATTGCTGTGTGGCTAAAGATTTGCCAACAATAAACAAGTAGAGTCTGAAATTAGATACATTGTTTTACTGAGGCCAACACTCTGGGACTGGCTTCTAATTACTCGAACCATTGTTGTGGAATGTGGAAATTAAGTTGTAGAATAAGGAAATAGAAAGTGATCAACGGTTAACTATGGATCTGAAGTAGAGATGACCACGCCATAAAGTATAACTCTGCTCCACTTAACAATCAGCGCATGCAGTGGGTGTGTTTTCATTTTTTAAGTGCACTGAAGGAAATTAAATATCGATTGTTTTATAAGTTCTGAACATTTATTTTCATGGAATATATGGTAAATCAATGCAACTTATGTTTCTTAAGTAATTGTAAATGAATGCAGATGACTTATAATGTATTAAATGTAGTGCATTTGTTGTCCGCTCACCAATAAAACCACATTTTTATTATTCGGCATCCTTAATTTTAGGATAAATCATATGAAAAATGGGAAACCTAGGCTAATTTGATAAATTCTCTATTAAATGAAAAAAAAATTATTTACTGAATTTACTGAATTTTTTTTATTGCCTTTCAAATGAGTATGCCAATAAAGGCTAGGCAACAGTCTCTTGGGATGCATGGAGTACAATACACATTGACTGTCTTAAAAAGTTTGAAACAATCAGTAGGTAATGGGATGGCAACTTATTAGGTCGATTTCAAGAGCTTTTAAAAGAAAACGATCGCCAAGCAGAAGGAAATTTGCACAAGCACAAGGCAATGGTGGACACAGGTCCTAATCGTAGTATTTAAGCAAATTTCATTGGTGGCCAGATCATCCAATTTCGTCCAAAAGGAGTTGGTAATCATCGATCTGTAGTGCTCGCCTGGCCAACGTCGTTATCTAAGAAATATGGACCGACTATACTCCAACCCAAAATCGATATCAATCATTATGGGAAAAAATTAAATACTGTTGGGTTTCATGTTGATTGGTATCGTCTCAAGTTCTACAATTTTGTTTGTTAACGTACCCATTTGTCCGGAAGTGTGTCTTATCTTTGAAGATAATTTTTCGATCAAAATTAGGGTCGACTGCCAACTGTTCCAAAGGTTATTCGAAGAACCTACGTCGTTTTCTATTATCGAAGAATTGGCAAAACAGGCTGAATATGTGGCAACTAATGCGACAGATGTGGCTTCAACAAGATGTCCATTTTCAACTGCCAAATTTCGCTAATCCATTTTGGAAGACTCAATAGAGTCACACTGTTTACTTTTTCTGTTTTGCTTCACATAATATTGCTTCTTATTCTTTTCGTATCTTTCTAAAACGGTTTTAAGAATAAAAATATTTTTTGTCTTTTTCAATAATGAAAAATTTTTAAAAATATTTTCAATTTCAATAAGAGATTTTTTATTCTTAAATATATTTTTCTAACAGAATATTCTATAGGCTATTTATTGATTGCTCTTTATGTACTCCCTAGCGTATGAGCAATATTTGTTTAAAATCAATTCATACGCCACATATGTGCTCATTTTGGTATTTTATTTTTTAATATTAAATTTATTTTAAAATTTTAATGCGAGCTTTTTTAATTTTTAATTAAATTAAATAACGAGCAACCACATGACAATGTCATTATAAGACATAAAGAAACAAAAGAACTAAAATGCTAATCTCTCTCATATAATAGTTGTGCAATATTTAATTACATTTAAATGTGATCAAACAATATACCAGGCATGGCCAAATTGCGGCTCTTTGAATGCGGCTCTCGAAAAGAAATGAAAAAATAAATAATACATATTTAATAATTTATGCAAATTGTATGTGTAGCAACAGGCGGAGCACCTGCAATGTTAGGAAAAAATGTAGGAATACCAAAATGTTTACCACTTCATTGCATTGTTCATCGTGAACATTTAGTTGCTAAATATTTTAAGTACGAGAACGTAAAGAATACTGTGCTACAAATCGTTAACTATATTCGTACGAATTCAAAAACCCATCGCCAATTCAAAAACTTGCTTGAAGAATTGGACGTTGAAGGTCATTCTCAAGATATAACATTTTACTGCCAAGTGCGATGATTATCCACCTATAATGTTCTAAGCCGATTGGTTGATTTAATGGAACCTGAAGTCATCGTAGTCTAGTAGGTAGTGTGTTGGCTTATTAGACGTACGGCCCGGTTTCAAACCCCAGGTCAGACATCAACACGAAAATATGAAGAAATATTTCTTCGGCGACTTCCTCTCAGCAGATTTCTGGCAAAAACTCTGAGAGTAAATGAAACTGCCGTGAAAAGTTTCTCAAAAATCTGTCGTTTGGAATCGACTTTAAAATACAGATCTCACCGCTTTTGTATAAACTTAACGCACACAATATAAGTGGTGCGTAAAGCTAGGTCGTAATCATAGCCTAGGCCTTATAAGTATTTCCCATTATAGTAGCATGGTCCTGTATTTTCCCTAGACCTTGAGGAAAGCACTCATGCATAAAAACAGTGTTTTGATGCTATTGGAATTCATATGAATTGTTGCCGTCCTAAATCATCCAATAATGGAGAGGATTTCAATGTAAGCTGGAATCAGTTGCTAACTGCTGCAGAGATGCACGTCATTGGTTTCTGTATAAGTTGAAATTTTTACAGGAATTTATGATGCAAAATTAGACACCTCGTGGCTTTGTTATTTTACTCTCACAGTTTTTGCCAGAAAACTGTCAAGAAGAAGTCACCGTAGGAAATGTTTTTGTTTTTGTAGGGGTTGAACCACGGGCTTTGGTCTAATAAGCCAACACAATACCTAATATACTACAGGGACTTCTCGTCCGCCGTAACCTTACATAAACTACCCTCTACTACAAATACTAAAAACCTGAGGCAAGTGGCTGTTAAATGGTTAATAACACTTTATTTTATTGTTTAATTTATTGATAGCTATTACAGAAATTTATTATGGTTACTTATGTGGTCTCTTTGATGTGTTTGAAATTTGTTTCTTGAAAAGAATTTCAGCTCATAAATATGTATGAAACTATAAAAACAAATTACTGCTATTGAGATTCAACCGCAAACATTTTAAATACTTTTCTTTTTTGATTTCCTTATTGAATAAAATGTGTTAAATTGTGCTCGAATACATAGTTTTACTGCATGTGAATGTTCAATGCATTAAGTTTACGATTTAAGACACATTTTCTGCATAATTTTATATTTTAAAATGTCTCCATTGTTTAAAACTAGCCAAAAAGAGGTTCTAGGGAAAATATTGGATAAATATAAACTGTAAACCGAATTATGTATATATAGGAAGGAATAATTTTTGGGGCATTAAAAGTCGTTTTTGTTAGGTTATCGAAAAGAAAATCTGCAGACAGACGGTTTCAATCCACAGGGGTTTGATTAAATCACATTATAATTACCACACATTATATTTAGCGGGAACTACTGTTTAAAGTAGACTCCCTAACACTGTTAGGGGGAAGTCGCCGACAGAAATATTTTGATTTTATTATTTCGCATTGTTAGAAATATCTGAGCCTGGAGCTGAACAGTGAACCTCTCTACAACTTTTGGTATTGTATATAGTTTCAGATAAGGAGATCCTTCATCGTGTTACCTCTTCAACTTCGTTAAGGAAAAGTCTCATAACTGGCGAAATGTAGCTGCTGTAAATGACAGCAAAACGATTTAAAGAAAAATAAAGGAAATGCGGCGCATCATATCCCAAATTATAGTTAATAACTATACTTTCGAAATTGTCAGCTCCTTGTTTATCTTGGACCCAACGTTACCAGCAAAAATTATGTCAGTCTGGATATCAAGCGAAGAATAAGTATTGCCAATGATCTCAATAGGCAATTGATTAACAGAGGCCTCTCTCGCAAGACAATACTAATACTCTAGAAATAGCTCATCTTCCTTGTACTCCTCTATGGCGTAGAAGCATGGACTCTATTAGACTTTAGAGTCTCCGAAAGAAAAGTCTAGCGTAAGATTTTCGTTCCAATGCTTGTTAACGATCATTTCAGCATCCGGCACAACAATAAACTGTATTAACTCCGACATGGACTCTGTGCTGCGCATTAACATCTAGCGACTGCGGTGGCTTATCCAAGTCTTTCGGATTCAACCCCCTCTAAACTACAAGTAATGAAAAGTCTACAGTTTCTCCAGATTTGAATGATACACTAATATAAGACAGAGTAGGAGGAATACTAAATCGAACTTTTAAATTCTTTTAAAATAAAAAATCTTACAGTGCACAAATGTTTGGTTTGTTTCAAATCTGCTTATATTTAAGTCGGTACAAAACGATACAAAACAAAAAATTTAAATACAATATTAAGACACATACTGAACTAATGTAACCTTAATGACATCGTTCTTTAATTACCCACATACCCACATGCTTATATGTAAATGTCCATTGTATTTTACTTTGTTTATGTTGTCATCGTTATTTGCAAATACCACATACGACCATATTTCTGTAACACAATCTCGAGCCAAATATTTGACAATAATCTGTAGTAATGTTTGTATTTGTATAATTTTCCACGTTGGCCGGTACACGTTTCAAACAAGATAAGAAAAGTTTTGTGTCGCATCAACCATTAGATGCTGGACCTTACAGCATGAATGATTTCATGGGGTATTTGTATTAGTATCTGTATTTGAATATAATCTTTGCACATGCGGAAACTCTATTTTGTGAAGAGATGCCTTATGGCTAAGTATTGCAGTGAAACTATTCTATATGTACAGTGGACAACAAAAGTTTAGGTACCCCAATATATTTTTACAATTTTATGAATTTTAAGTAATAATATGTACGAACAATTGATTTCTTTTTATATTTATTTCAATAATTTATTTCTCTTTTATAATAAAATACAAAAGTTTTTAAGGTTTTTCACAAACCATAAGAAAAATAAGGAATAGTTTCTGGTGACAAAATATTTTTGCACCGCAAAAATGTAGATCTACCCAAGAAGAGCTCTGAGTAAGTTTGTAACTCAAAAACCTAATATATTAAAATGTTATCCCTTATGTTCAGTAGGATCATTTACTATCAAAATTTAGCTGTCTTATGCGTTGTTGTTGAAATATCATACTACACATACCATAATGCTTCTCCCATTAAAGGATAATCTTCGCTTGAGTTTTAGCAGCTTATTTTGTTCACATCACATCAATAACAACTATTGCCTTTAGACCATCAAAAAAACCACTGTGCTCCTGAAAGCCAACGCAACTTATGCCATTATAGCAAATAAAGAACAACCACACAACTTTACTTGTTCACGATCAAAAACAGAATCCCTTTATTACTTCTCATCAATCATCTTATCCTATTCTTAACCCTTTCGCAATATTGTATCCATATGGATACATTCAACTTTGGAGGCATCTGACAATCTCCAAGTCAAAGAATTGATTTAGATATCGACTTATTATTGTTTTTTAAGATCTTATGAATCATTTTCAATAAAAACTTTTTGAATTTTTACAAAATTGAGAAAAATATAGCATCTAAAAAAAACGTTTTATAATAATTTTTTTTTTTTGAAAAAAGGTTTTTTATTTTACAAATATCATAAATATTTGACCATAATTTAAAAAAAAACAACACATCCAACATGAAGAAAAATGTTTATTTTAACTTTTTGCATTAATAGTTTTTTGTTTTAAACAAAAACAAAGCTGTTTGGATTTTTTTAAGCATTGTATGTATCCATATGGATACAAACGCAAGTTGTGGTTATAAATTATATACACATAATACAAATACAGTTATTTTACGTTTGATGCTGCTATGATACAGACGTTCTTTTTTAGCTCTGATACCATTTAAATTTAAGAAAATGTCAAGAAAAATAAAGGACTCTGAAATTGAAAAAATTTTAACCAATTCTGTTGATTCTAATGTTTCTGACTTGGAAGAATCGGAAGAATCTGAAGTTATAAACAATTTATATGATGCTTTCGATAACAATAACAGCTTTTTATTAGAGGAACTTTCTAGAGAAGGTCCCTATGAAATC
The DNA here is from genome assembly GCA_927399465.1 of Sarcophaga caerulescens. Lineage (NCBI taxonomy): Eukaryota > Metazoa > Arthropoda > Insecta > Diptera > Sarcophagidae > Sarcophaga > Sarcophaga caerulescens. The sequence goes on from OV656873.1 coordinate 68,629,537, forward strand.
AACATACAAGATATTGATGTTGATAATAATGATGAAGGTGATAGGGTTATTGATATAGTAGAGAGTAACAGAGTTGATGGAGCAGTTCAAAAAAGTCCAAAAAATTTTTCAAACTTCACAGGTTCCACTTAAAACGGTTGAACAATTTCGTTGGAAAAAAGCTCCCTGGACAATTCCAGAGACTTCTTTTTCTGAAGCATACCCAAAGAAAAATACAAAATTGCCTGTAGAGTATTTTTTGGAGTACCTTACAGAAGACTTTCTTCAACAACTGGTATTTTCAACAAACCAGGCTTCAATGATTAGAGATGGAAAAGCTGTTAAATTAACTACCGAAGAACTTCTAAAATATATAGCTCTAAAAATAATGATTGGTACTATTGGATATCCGCGTTTGGAAATGTATTGGACAATCGGTACCGTAATACCATCATTCCCAGAAAACATGTCCAGGCAAAGATTCCATTTTGTTCGAAATAATTTAAAGTTCACAACAGACCCACCAGGGAGCGATAAACTTTACAAAATTCGTTCTAGTATAAATATGTTTAAAAAAAATTGTACTCTATTCCAAAAGATGAAAATCTATGTGTGGATGAGATGATGGTTCCTTTTAAATGTAGAACCGCTCTGAGACAGTATATGCCGAAGAAACCCATTAAATGGGGAATGAAGATATTTTGCCTTTGCAGCTCAAAAGGCATAGTTTACGATTTTGAGATATATCAGGGAAAAGGTACAATATTATCTGGCTCAAAGCTGGGATTTTGCTCTGATATTGTGATTCACCTAGCGTAAACTGTTCCTGAAGAAAAAAACCATAAACTATATTTTGATAATTATTTTACTACTCTGAATTTAGTATTATATTTACGTCAAAAAGGAATTTGGGCAACAGGTACTATAAGAGGAAATAGATTTGGCAAAATTGATTTTAAATCTGAGAAAGATTTGAAAAAATAAGGTCGTGGAAGTTTTGACTACCGTGTAGAAAGAGCAGACAATATTTTTCTTCTCAAATGGCTTGATGGAGGAATTGTGCAACTCTTATCATCAATCCATGGCAATGAACCCGTAAATAAAGTGTCCCGATTTTCTTTTAAAAAAAAGAAAAACTTTGAAATAACACAACCAAACATTGTATCAGAGTACATTATCAATATGGGAGGAGTAGATAAAATGGATTTCCTCCTTTCTTTATATTGGTATTGTTCATCGATTTGCCTGGTATTGTTCATCGATTTTAGTAAAGCCTTTGACACTTTGTCACATACCAAACTTCTTCAGATTCTCGAAAGAAACGGTATTAGAGGTAATACTTTACTATGGTTTAAGAATTATCTTGAATGTAGGTCATATCGAGTAAAAATAAATAATGAACTAAGCGAAGAAGTACGAATAGATTGTGGAGTGCCACAAGGATCCAAACTCGGACCAATTCTTTATATAATGTATGCTAATGACATGCTCAACGCTTTGCAGAATAGCCAAACTTTTGCATACGCCGATGATACAGCAATTGTGGTGTCGAGTGAATCTATACAAGATGCTACAAAGGTAATGCAGAACCAATTAAATATTGCAGCCAAATGGTGTCACGATAACGGTCTTATCATAAACGCCCAAAAAACGAAACTTATGCATATAAAACCACCAAATTTTACTGACTCTAACATTGTAATTAAGTTTCATGATACAAATTGTCTGCATAATAGCAACAGCAACAACGATACATGCGTCACGCAAATAGAACTGGTGATATCTTACAAATATCTGGGAGTCTACGTCGATAATAAATTTAAATGGAATATGCATGTCGATTATCTCCAAAAGAAACTGCGGAAAGCCGCCTACATGTTATATCATCTGAGCAGTTGTGCCATATATGATGTATTAAGGCAAGCATATTTCGCAATTGCAGAGTCGCACATTCGGCATGGGATTGCGGCATGGGGAAGTGCTACCCACTGTAGATTACTACAAAAAACTCAGGATCGACTATTAAAAATTTTGAAAAAAAATCAACGCTTCAACATAAACAATAATAATTACACCGTAAGGAACATCATCAATAATAATAGAATGGTCAGCAACAACATAGTTCACAACAACAGCAGCATCATCAACAACAATTTTAATATCCATACAAATAACATTATTAATAACTACAACATACACAGTAACAACCATAGAATCAACATTATCGATACCAACAACTTCCTGCCCAACATCTACATAAACAACAGCAACAGAATCAACAACAATGACAGTCACAACAGTACCAATAGCAACAATATTGGTACCCACAACTACAACAACAATAATAATATCGCCAATAGATTCAGATACCTCAATTACAACAACAGAATAATCAACAATACAGTTCAAAATAGTAGCCTAGCAAAGGAACAGCGCATATTAAATATTAAATCTATTTTTTACATAACATTAGTAACTGAATTCTATAATGACTCAAGGTTTCTCAAAATGATTGATCATCAGTACAACACAAGGCGAAGAGCGACAGGTAGATTTAAGACTGGCAGCTTTCATAACAATTACGGCAAAAACACCTTGGAAGTAACTCTACCACAAATTTTTAATATGTTACCAATAGAACTTGTAAATATTCAGAACAAACTAAAAAGAAAAAAACTTTTGAAAAACTTTTTCTTAAGCACGCAAGGTTAACTAATGTTTCCACATTCCTATTTCATTTTTTTTTTTTTTTTGTTTTGTATAACTTTTATTTTCTTTTTTTTTTCCCCATTTAGTTAAATCTTAATATTTACTTTTTAATTTTACATATTTATAAATATTATTTGAATGGCAAAGCTTATTTATTTTAATACTTCTGCAGACAAGCTATAATGCTTCGCGGAAATAGTAATTAATTTATAATTAGTGTGATAATAATTCATTTATATTAGAATATACATAAAGTATCGTAGGAATAGCGAAATTAAAAAGAAATCAAAAAAAAATTATAATAATAAATAAATAAAATAAATGTGCATTTAATAATAATAAATAATAATAATAAAATAATAATAATAATACACTTGTTATAAAATTGCTGAATTTAAATGTAGATTTATGTATACATATACATACATATGAATGTACAATAAACATAAATAAATAAATAAATAATAATAAAAAAAAAAAAAAATATAGAATTTCTATAAGTTCTGGGAAGTGGACTCTTAAGATTTCTGACCACTTCATTGATTTAGCAGTATGCAACTCGTGGTTAGAGTACCGAATGGATCACAAAAACAATAATCCGAAAAATAAGTATATGGACTTATTGAGCTTTCGTAATGATATTGCGAATGGGCTTTTAGCTCGGTCCAAACAACAGTCATGTTCCCGTAAAAGAGGACGCCCAACGTCATGCCTAAATGAGGATATTCCAATTAGTCCAACGACCTCCGACAAAAAACGTAATACTACACCCCACACTTCTGTTCGATATGATGGAAATCAGCATTGGCCCGAACATACGACAGACAAAGGAAGATGAAAAGTCAAAGGATGTAAGGGTCAAACTAGGTACAAGTGCTCAAAGTGCAATGTTTCCCTGTGCATTCCTAATGGATCGAGAAATTGCTTCAAGGAGTTTCATTATATATCAAATGAATAATGTACGAGCCTTTTCCTCACCGGCGACAATATAGAGCAATTCTGCAGTTGTCTATATGTCACTGAAAGGTTTTTTGGGCAACGATAATTTAATTATAACAAATGTATTGCGACCGTGACTTGATTAGGGAACAAAAGCAGTTGTCTATATGTCACTGAAAGGTTCTTTTGGCAACGATAATTTAATTATAACAAATGTATTGCGACCGTGACTTGATTAGGGAACAAAAGCAAGTAGCTCGTTTGAATTCAAAGTTGATAATAATTTCTTTATTTAAAAATTCTTTAAATTAAACCTATCGGTAACTATGTAAAAAATAAGCTTACTGTTATTGCTTCTATTACTTGTTTTCTCGCTTCTAATGTACCAATTCATTTGTACCTATTAAATTCTACGCATAAAAAATTTACATATGTAAATGCAAAAATATTATTGGAAATAAATAATGTCTTGTAACAAGAACAACATTATGAAGATGAAAAGAAGGTAAGCGAAAAACAAATAATAGAAGCTAACGGTTTACAACCAAACTAAGCTTATCTTACACAAAGTATAATCAAATTACAGTGTGTTAAAAGCAGCAAAAATATGAACTGTATGCAAAATTAAATGAAATTTAATAAGAAATATTATGAGAAACTTTGTATACAATTAATAAGCAAATCAAATGAAAAAATTGATGAAAAATAAAACTTATTCAAATTCATAATAAAAATAGATAATATAATATTTATGCGGTGACCTAACAAATAAATTATTGGTAAGATTTTATTTTTTCTTTTAGATTATTTTTATGTAAAACAAATATTATTTTTGTCTATATTTTTTGTAACTATATGAATTTTAGGTTTATAATTTTTAGTTTGTTTATTTAAATATTTGCAGTGTTTGCTGTTATTGTAAAAAAATTTATTATATGTATTAAAACTACTGAAATAAATAAAATCTCAAATACAAAAAGTATAATATATGTACTAGCATTTTTCTTTACCATAACCGAAATATGTATCCATATGGATACAGTGCAAAAAACACATTTGGGATAAATTTTTTTTAAATCGAGTATTGATTGTTGTTGTTAGGGCCAATTATAGCCATAATCCAAAAAATTGGATTTTTTAGCAACACAGTAAAAACTTGTAGCGAAATTGTTAATGCTACTATGTTACAGAGTTGTACTCATAAGTATGAATATTATAATAATTCCTACCGTTTCACATGGTTGTACTAAAAGTACAGGCCAGTGATGGTAAGTTATTGTACCATTACACCTCCCTTTTCATATAAAAAAAAATTATAAAATATTACATTGTTCCTCTCACTCATTCTTCATTACAGCACAACATATTTTAAAATTTTTTTTCAGGTATACTTATTATAATTTAATAACATATTACAAATAAGAAGAGAAGGATGTGTTGTATACAAATACACTCCTCTCTTTCCGTACAGAGAAAAATATTATAAAGTGTTATATTTTATGATACTTTTCTTTCTTATCCTTATTAATCCATATCTACATATATCAAAAATGAAAGAGGGATAAGAAGTCACCAAAGGGTACCAGCTTTGGCCACTTCTTACCTCTTGCATATGTTGGTTCTAAATTAATTCCTAGAATCTTATGTTAAGAAGATATTTATATATTTGTATCTAGAATAGCGCTATTCATTAATGAGTATCTTACTTCCTAATAACTAAATTGTATTATTATACATGATACTATACAAACAGGCCTAAAAATCTTAAATTTAAATAATTATTATACACATATGTACATTTTTGTGTGTTTGTTTATTACAATTATATATTCATATATATGTGGCAGCACTGCAAATCAATTTTAAATAAATTTATCATCTTTAAAAATCGCTTTTTTGACAGCACTAAAAAAGAAATAACGGGGCTCTTCTTCAAAATCTTTTCGACGCAAAAAAAGGCACATTCTTCTAGAAAAAACCTTGTAACAATCTTCAAGTAATTTTGTGAATAAAATTTAGTAATTACTATTTAAATTGCTAAAGTGTTTTATTAACGATAACATAAATCGTTAAATTGGTGACCCCGATTATTTTAAACATAAATAGTTAAAATAAAACATATTAAATTTTTTTTACTTGAAAATTTATTAGAAAATGGCTGGCGGCAACGAAAAGAATGAAGACTTCGAAAGGAAAGATGCCCAACAAGAAGCGCACAACGTCAGTGTGGATGCATCTTCGGCTGTTCGCTTAACTCCACCCAATATGAGTTCTACAAATATCGAATCCTACTTTATGTCTCTTGAATTCTGGTTTGCAGCTTCAGGGATACAACGCGATCAACTGAAGTACAATATAACAATGGCTCAAGTTCCACCACAAAAATTAAGTGAGCTGCATTCGATTATCGAAGCAGCACCTCCACAAAACAAGTACGAATACATAAAATCAAAGCTAATGGAGCATTTTGCTGACAGTCAGCAAAGACGCTTACAACGTGTTTTGTCGGAAATGCCTTTAGGAGACATGACACCTTCACACTTATTGAATGAAATGAGGCGCGTGGCTGGAACCGCATTGAGCGAAAATATTCTCATTGATCTGTGGGCAGCACGCCTTCCACCACATGCTCAAGCCGCTGTAATTGCAGCCAAAGTTGACATAGCCGGCAAAACGGCCATCGCCGATGCAATTGTTGATTCACTTGGACTACGTAATATAAATTCAGTCGAAGAAGTCAACCTAACCTCAAAAAAGGCAACAGAAAGCAACGATTTTACTGCCATACAACAGCAACTTGTGCAACTGACACAGGTTATAAAAAAACTTGTGCCAGAAGAATCAGGCAATTCCGCCAATCGTTATAGACCACGTTCTAGAAGCCATGTTTATGACAACAACAACGATGCAACATCCACATGCTGGTATCATCGAACCTATGGAGTAAATGCTCGCTCTTGTAGAAAACCGTGTGCTTTTGCATCTGGAAACAGCAACCAACAACAATGACTAACCGACACCAATACATCACAAATCGTAGAACTTGCGCAAGCTACCATCTCATATCGTCTCCAAATTACTGATAGGGACACAAACATTCGTTATCTTATAGATTCTGGAGCTGACGTTTCAGTAGTTCCAAAGTCCTCTAATACAGCAAAACTACAACCAACAGAGATGCAGCTTTTTGCTGCCAACGGCTCGCTTATTAAGGTTTACGGAGAGGCAATAATCAAAGTCAACCTTGGACTTGGTCGCGATTTTTTGTGGACTTTCATAATTGCTGATGTTAGTTAGATTTCTTGTGTCATTTCGGTTTACTCATCGACCTTAGACGAAAAAGATTAATTGACAACTCAACCCACCTCAACTCCGTTGGAATCCTCATGCAAAGCAAAAACCCATCAGTAAAGATTTTACAATCCTCTACACCGTTTGTCGAGATTCTAAAAGATTTTCCAAATATTACGCGCCTTGCACAACAAGGTTCTCCTACAGAGTCACCGGTTGTTCACCGTATTGAAACAACAGGATTTCCTGTTTTCTCACGTCCGCGGCGTTTGTCGCCAGACAAATTGGCTGCCGCTCGAGCTGAATTTGATAACCTCATTAAACTCGGTATATGTAGACCATCAAGTAGCTGCTGGGCTAGCCCATTGCACATGGTAAAAAAAGCCGATGGTAGCTGGAGGCCATGTGGCGACTATAGGGCACTTAATGCAATAACTGTGCCAGATCGATATCCACTGCCATATCTTCAGGATTTTACAACAATTTTGCATGGAAAAACTATATTTTCTAAGATTGACCTGCAGAAAGCATTTCACCAAGTGCCCGTTCACCCTGATGATGTCCCGAAGACAGCCATTACAACTCCTTTTGGCCTTTTCGAATTCGTTTATATGACGTTTGGCCTACGTAATGCGGCTCAGACTTTTCAACGCCTTTTACATGACGTTTTCAGAGGTATTGACTTCGTATTTCCATATATGGATGACTTATGCATAGCGTCATCGTCTCCCGAAGAACACCGACATCATTTAAAACTTGTTTTTGAGCGCTTACAAAAACATAACTTAGCCATCAACTTGGCTAAATGTGAGTTTGGAAAATCTAAGATTTCATTTCTCGGGCATATAATAACTCCACAAGGCATAGAACCGTTACCAGACCGCGTCGAAGCTATACAAAATTATAAAAAACCAACACAGGTAAACGAGTTAAAGAGATTTCTTGCCATCATTAACTTCTATAGGCGATTTATTCCACGAGCCATTGAAGTACAGGCACCTCTGTTAGCAATGATATCGGGTAACATAAAAAATGACCGAACTCAACTAGCGTGGAGTGATGAAACTAGTACCGCCTTCGAAAAATGTAAATCTCAACTGGCAAATGCCGCATTACTCGCACACCCAGCTCACGAAGCAGAAATTTCACTCTGGGTCGATGCCTCCAACATTGCAGCCGGTGCCGCCTTACACCAAATCGTTAATGGCCAAATTCAACCGCTCGGGTTTTTCTCTAAAAAATTCGACAAGACTCAATTACGTTATAGCACTTACGATCGTGAACTAACGGCGATTTACTTAGCAGTAAGACACTTCAAATATATGATGGAGGGTCGTGCTTGTCACATATATACGGATCATAAACCTATTACGTATGCCTTTCGACAAAATCTCGAAAAAGCAAACAATCGGCAAGCAAGGCAACTTGATTATATTGGTCAAATAACAACTGACATCAGACACATATCGGGAAAGGAAAACATTACCGCAGATATGCTTTCGAGGATATCATCTGTTTCAAATAGTCCGTCCATTGATTTTGAAGAACTCGCGCGAGATCAAAAATCTGACAAGGAGCTTGAAGCTATTCTCAAAGGTAAAGTTCATAATAACTTACAACTTAAGTCTTTTGCCATTCCAGGGAGTGAAAGCCACCTGTATTGTGATATTTCAGCAGAACGTGTTCGACCGTTTATAAAGACAGCTTTGCGAAAAAAGTTTTTACAAGCTACACACAACCTTTCACACCCGGGTACTCGAGGAACTGCAAAATTAATGACAAGCAGGTTCGTGTGGCCAAATATTCGTCGAGACAGTATTGAATTTGCTCGCAATTGCATACAATGCCAACGATCAAAAATAATGCGTCACACAAAATCACCACTGCAACAATATAAAAACTGTGACAGTCGTTTTTCACACATAAACATGGATATAGTAGGTCCATTTCCTCCGAGTGATGGATACCGCTATTGTCTCACGATAATAGACAGATTCAGCCGTTGGCCGGAGGCAATACCTATGGTCGATATGTCAGCAACAACGGTAGCTCAAGCTCTTATATCAGGTTGGATCGCCCGTTTTGGTATCCCAGCAAACATAACATGTGACCAAGGACGACAATTTGAGTCAAATCTTTTTAACGAACTAACACGTTATCTTGGCATAAACCACTTTCGAACAACGCCATACCATCCCCAGGCAAATGGCATAATTGAAAGATGGCATAGAACGCTAAAAGCAGCAATTTTATGCCACGACCAAAATCGATGGACAAAATTTTTACCACTCATTTTACTGGGCTTAAGAACAACTTACAAAGAAGACATTAAAGCTTCTCCTGCTGAACTAGTTTTTGGAACAACGCTGCGAATCCCGAGAGAATTTTTTGTGACTCAAAGTAGTGTAAAAACAGAAACCGAAGTCCTAAACGACCTGCGGGAAGCCATGCAAAATATTCAACCTCAACAAACTGCATGACATGGAGAAACTAAAATGTTTAAACATCCAGATTTGAACTCGTGCACGCACGTATTTCTTCGTAATGATTCAATTCGCCCATCTTTGTCCCATCCTTACGAAGGTCCCTATCAAGTCGTGGAAAGGAGTGACAAGTTTTTCAAAATCAAGATAAATAATAAAGAAAATACGATATCGATCGATAGACTTAAGCCAGCTTACATCACTAATGAACTGCATCCAGTAAAAAATAACTTAGAATCTCAACCTGAAAATATAGCACCTAATTGTACAACAAATTCCGACCCAGCTTTGACATTAAACAGACCCCAAACTACAACAACTCACAAAACAAATCCTGAACCGATACGAGCTTCGAACACTCGCTCAGGTCGTCAGGTTCGAATTCCACTTCGTTTTTTATGAGCGGGTTTCAGTCTAATGGGGGAGTACTGTGGCAGCACTGCAAATCAATTTTAAATAAATTTATCATTTTTAAAAATCGCTTTTTTGACAGCACTAAAAAAGAAATAACGGGGCTCTTCTTCAAAATCTTTTCGACGCAAAAAAAAGGCACATTCTTCTAGAAAAAACCTTGTAACAATCTTCTAGTAATTTTGTGAATAAAATTTATGGTGTTTTCTTTTCTACCAAAAAATGTGCATTTTATTAACGCAAAATGCAATTTTGCGTTTGTTTCTTAAAAATGTTTCACCCTCTAAAAGGGTGGTATGTTTTATTCTAAATAATTCGCACTTGCCAATGGTGGAGGGCATTGCATTTTATGCCCTGTATAAATTGAGAGTGCTGCTAATGCCCTGTAAAGCAGATGACTTTTGTTTATTTATAGGGCTACCAGATGAAATTTAAAAAAAGTCGTCTGGTATTGTTATCCAATTTGAAGTTAATCTTTTCATTGTGTTGTGGAGTAATTTAAAGGAAATATTACATTATTAAAGCTACACGGTCAGCAATATAAAAAATTGCATTCAATGTTAGAACAGTGTTAAAAAAAATAAAAGCGTGCAAAAAATTAGCGATCTGTCAACACCTTTGAACAAATTGGCATTTCCTTATTCATTTTCTTAAAAAGTGGTAAACACTTTTTTTTTATTTGTGTTATGTTCTTCTCAAATAAAAAATGACATTACAACAGGGTTGATCAAAAATTTTTTTAATGTACCTTGTAAGAGGGTGACATTTTCTTTGTAGAAAAGAAAACACCATTAGTAATTACTATTTAAATTGCTAAAGTGTTTTATTAACGATAACATAAATCGTTAAATATACATATATTTATTCTCCTATGTTCATCTTGCAACTATAATCAAACACGTTTTTATATTTTTTCTTACGTCCGTTCAGTAGCTTTATTCATTACAATGTGTCTCTTATCTCTAAAAATGTGATCTCATTCCAAAGTCGCTTAAAACGTAGGTTCCCAGACAGAGTTGCCCAAAACGTACGCTTCTAGGCAGGGTTGCTTAAAACGCACGTTTCTGTTGCCTAAAACGTAGCTTTAAAATATTTCTAGACAGGGTTACCTAAAATGTATGTAATGGCAACCAGAGGTCCCCAACTTATTACGAAAGATCTTATCACAAATATTAAGACACATATATAAAACATAAATAAATTATAATATGTAATAAGATTAATAAATAAGTATACATTACAATAATAACATTAATAAATAAATATACATTACAATCTCTTTCTTTTTTTTTTTTTCTTTTCTTAATATATATTTTTCTATAATTTTTTTTTTTCTCGTTCATTTACTTACCCTGCTAAGATTTAGTTCCTACATATATATTATTTCCCGTGTTCGTAAATATAACCAGACAAAATTTGGTTTCAAATAAATTCTATAGCAAATAAATTCCGATCCCATCATATACATGAAACCTTTTAAATATACATGTATATGTAAGTATATATATATATATCAGTTGTATCATTGAACTATAAATTATGGTGTGTAAATTGAAATAAATCTGATATCAAAATTTTCTGATTCTATTTTTATGGACCATCCTTTCCTTTCCCGATTTATCACCTACTTTCACATTACAATCGTCAACGCTCTTAACAATAAATGGACCCTCTTATATACTTCTATACTTATCATACGGTTGCCTCTGAATCAAAACACTATCACCAACCTTCAGTGACAATGGTTTCGCATATCTGTCAAAATCTTGTTTGTTCCGCAGCTTATGTTTTCTGATGAGATCTCCAGCCAATTTATTCGTTTTTTGTAAACGGTATTTAACTTCCTTGCTATAATTCTCTAAATTATATACTGGGTCAATATTTTTTTCCAAAAGCTCCACGGGCATATTAGGCGTTCTACCAAAGACCAATTCGTATGGTGAATACTTATTATCAAAGACTGTGTTCGATGTTGTGGAAAAATGTGAAGTATGTAAGATAAGATTCCCATTCTACAATGTTATCCTCCACGAAAGCGCGTAAGTATTCATTAAAAACTCGGTGATTTCGCTCCACAGTGACGATGGTCTCGTGATGGTATGCTGTCGAAAAATGTATCTGAATCCTCAGTAACTTACGTAATTCACCCAGAATCTGGTTCTTGAATTCCGTTTCTAAGTCTGATTTAATTACACCCATCGGGCCGTACACAAAATTGAATTTCTCGAAAATAGCCCGTGCCACAGTGTTCGCGGTCTTATCTGGTATAGCAATAGTAACCAAGACGCACATAAGCGTCAAGGGGTACTTATTTCCAAACTTGGATTTCATAAATGGACCTATTGTATCCAAGACAATCACATCAAATGAACGCGCAGGCGTCTGTGTTACAAATAAGTTCTCCCTATTTCCTGGTCGAACCTTGTTCAGATTGCATTTCCCACAGTTCTTGACAAACCTAGCTACATCCCTAGACATATTTTTCCAGAAGAATTTCGATTTCAACTTCGCGTACAATCTTCGCCGTCCACAATGCCCTCCGGAAAGTGGATTATTATGATAGACGTTCATTAGTTTTTCCTTTTCACTGTACTCTCTTATATGTTGGATTGGCTCTGTTAACAATATCTTCACTTTCTTCAATAGTCTTATACCATGGTCTTTCAGTTCCTGGATCCTCACAATTCTAAAAATTACGTCATCTTTTGGCCACTCGATCCTAAAAACATCGTGACTGACGGCCCCCTTTTCCAGCCTCGAAAGCATATCATCTAAATTCAACGTTTCGTTATCAGCCGCGATATCTATTGATCCTAGTAGTTTAAATTTTCTATATATCTTCACTTTTACCCTAACCAGTGTCTCTTCCTCATAATTAAGTTCAGTCCTAACTCTCGGTATCCTAGTATTAAATTCCTGAAATTCCTGTCGTATACCGGCAACTCTTCTGTCTCCCTATCCTGTTCCTTCTGTCCAACCGACTTTTTCGCTGACATTCCACAGGTTGTCACCGCGAAGACTTCAACGCTTCCGTTTCTCAGCTCGTCAACTGAGATTCGTGAAAGCGCATCTGCCGCCACGTAATCTTTACCTCTTATATACTCGACCGTAAAATTGAACTCCCATAATTCCAGCCTGATTCTAGTCAGTTTTGACGTAGGGTCTTTCAAATTAAAAAGATAAACAAGAGGCCTATGATCGGATCTTACAATAAATTTCGTGCCATAAATGTATGGCCTCAATTGCGTTATTGCGAAGTAGATTGCCAGGAGTTCCTGCTCAATTGTGCATTTTTTCTGTTCCGCGCTATTAAAAGATTTCGATGCAAAATAAATCGGTAAGTCGTGACCATCAACACACTGGCTCAATACTGCGCCACATCCCATCTTGGATGCATCTACAGTCACTATAAATTGTCTCGAAAAATCCGGGTATTGTAATAATGCTGGGGACTTCAGACTTGATTTCAAACATTCAAAAGCCTTCTGACATTCACCATTCCAATTAAAATTTACCCTTTTACTCGTTATGTGGTTTAGGGGGCAGCTATCAAAGCAAAATTGCGAATAAATCGCCTATAATAATTAGCAAATGCCACAAATCTTCTAACAGAGTCCTTATCAGTTAGGGTTGGATAATTTTCTATCGCACTTTATTTCGAATTCTTCGGCAACAAACCATTAGGTGTGCACCTGTGTCCGAGAAAAGTTACCTCAGGTTGGAAAAAATTGCACTTGTATGAGTTAATCTTTAAGTTAAATTTCCTAAGAATTCCAAAAACATTTTCTAAGTTTCTCAAATGATGTTCTATGCTGCAACCTACAACAATAATATCGTAGACGTCCAAAAAAGAGTGATTGGGTGAAAGGCCCGAAAATGCAATATGCATCATACGCGAAAACGAGTTCGGGGCGATATTCAACCCAAATGGCAAAACCTTCCAACGAAACGAACCCGAATTAGTACTGAACGATGTGATATCTCTGGAGTCTTCGTGAAGGGGTATTTGATGGAAACCCGAAAGTAGATCGAGTACCGAGAAATACCTGGCACGACCAAGATTATCCAATATTTCGTCTATTCTCGGTAGTGGAAATTTGTCGGCCACTAATTTTTTATTGACTGCCCTATAATCCACACGCTTTTCCACCATCCACCGCCTTTTTCGTTACCAAAATAAGAGGACTGTTATAATTTGACTGACTTGGCTCGATGAGATCGTTCTCCAAAAGGTGCTTAACCTGTTCTTCCACTTCACCCTTTTGACTATGTTGTAAACGATAGTTCTTTACATAAACAGGAGAGGTATCATTTAATTTCAATTTCTGTGTGTAAAAATTGTTAACTGTCATTTTATCGCTCTTAAGTGCAAATACATCCGAATACTTCTCACACAAAGGCATAAGCTTATCCTCAACACCAAGTGGCACGTTCATACAATTCGATCCGGATACCACAGTATCAATTGAGTAGACATAATAATTCGAAAGTCTCTCAAATTTAATTCCTGTATCCTTGACACACTCATCCGTCACATTAACTACTCTCAATACTGGACTACCCGATTCTACTACACATCTTCCTACAAATACTCCCTCACAGATTTCCTGTGCCTCAACAAACATCAACTCGCCACATGTCCCGAAGTCAAATTTGAAAGCCCTGTAGACCTCACATCTAGGTGGTATTATGCAATTGTCATTAGTTGTACCATGCTCAATGGGAAGTATTTAATTTGAGAAAGTCCTGGCCCAATTGAAATTGTCATCAACAACATGTAAAGTAGTCGGAATTTAATTGCCCCCAATTATCAAGTTTGCCCTTATTTTTCCCACGGTTGAAATGGAATTGGAAGTTACACCTATAATGTTCACAATATCACTTCGGTCAATTATGATATTTGAATCTATACGAGATTGTTTAATCAGTGAGATGTCTGCTTGAGAGTCAACCAGGAAGTTACAGTTTCCATTCAATCCGATACCTTCAAGACTTATGAAATCCGAATAATTCAAATTCAGGCAGTAAACTGCCCCAGTATAGGTATGATGGTCCTTATATAATGATCGCTTAGTGTCTCCCGAATCGATAGTAGGTGGTTGCAAGATCTGCAGATTTAATGACTGGTCTCCTCCATCTCCCCCAACGTCACCTGCTGGGGTCTCTCCGCGTATAATGGCAGAGACCTTGCACGTCTGGCGTTCAGACGGTATACGCTAACCGTACGTTCGACCGCTATCTCATGGGCCTTAGCACGAGAAACACCCTCTATTACCAATGATCGTTCAAGAGCGTCAACCAAATCCTCTACTTTCTTTGCAAATTCCGAATAGTCATCTCCTCTAACTTTCACGGCTGCAATTTTCCCCGCCGCTATCTTTGAATTTTCCGATCTAATTTTGGTCCTCAAAGCGGTCTTCATCCCGTCGACCGACAGTTCACCCTCGGGTAATGCCTCACGTGCCTTCCCCTCTAGTTTAGTTTTTATAAAAGTCAGCAAAGTGGGAACTAAATTATCCTCAGCAAGGTCTCTTATCAAATCAATTTTATCCAAGAATTCTTCTAATGCTAGCGGGTCACCACTATACGAGTAGTTTTCCCTAATCAAATTGGAGCACATACTAACAAAATTTCTTCTTTGCTTGACAGTCGCCATTGTCGAACCTAGTTTGTCAATGTTTCAATATTATACTCAACAGAACTTCCTTCCGGCTTCAAATCCAAACCATCTTCCTCCCCAACTACTATATTCGTACTAAACCATTTCCGCTCCTTCCTATGTACTCCTTCCAACTCATCAGGCTCGGAATCCGTCAACGATTCCCCATTTAATAATTCAAGGTCAACAACATCACGGGGCACCCTGATTCGACAATCTATCTTTCCAAAACACCTGACTAAAAGTTGCCTGCAATGTTCTATCCTATTAAGAGTAGTTGTTCTTGTAACAACCGTAAGATCAGCAATGGAAAAATGGAATGGAAAAAAATGGAATTATATGCACTAATAAGTAGTCTAATATACTCTGCCCTTTTTCCTTGTTTCGTCGATACAGGCCGATTCTGCAAGATCCGTTTCTTAATCCTGTAAAACTCATTCAAATGTTCCTCAAGTACTTTATCATCAAATTTTGACATCAGATCTTTAAAATTCGTTACACCCTTATCAGATTCCCAAATTTAGACTTTGGATAAATTACTCCTATGTGATCATAATGATTTAATTTAAATGCTATATAATTTTAATTTGTAAAATTCTATGAATTTGTGTTTGTATCAATTATATTTTGCCTTTATCATTTTGATTTCATTAATGAAATAATTTTAATTTTTTCTTAAATTTCTATAAAATATTGCTGCCCTATGTTAATCATATTAAAGTAGTCAGAAATAATGTAAGGGGTGATTTTTAAGAGCTAAAGGAAAATTTTTCAAAAAAAAAAAAACACATAAAATTCAGAAAATGCATGAAATCTTTATTTGAATCGATAGTACGGTCCATATGATTTAATGTTTGAAGATTATTTCATGCAAATGTTGACCGCGACTGCGCCTCAAATGGTCCATCCGCTTAGTCCAATTTTGGCATACTCTTTCCAACTTTTCGACCGGTATCTCACGAATAAATGCTTCAATGTTGTCTTCCAATGCGTCAATTGAAGCGGGCTTGTCTGTATAGACATGAGCTTTAACATAGCCCCACAAAAAATAGTCTAAAGGCGTTAAATCGCACGATCTAGGCGGCCAATTGACCGGTCCCGAACGTGAAATAAAATATTCACCGAACTCGCCTCTCAATAAGTCCATTGTTACGCGTGTTGTTGGCATGTGGCACCGTCTTGTTGAAACCACATGTCATGCAAGTCAAGCTCTTGCATTTTGGGCAAAAAAAAGTTTAGTCACAATAGCCCGAATAGCCGCTTCAGTGGGTCGATTAAACTGACCATAAAATGGAAGAAGCGCGCGATGAACTTTCCTAACAGAGCACTCATTTTGATAATAAAATTCAATGATTTGCAAGCGTTGTTCGTTTGTAAGACGATTCATGGTTAAATTATAGACCAAACTGAAGATGTTTGACAGTAAAACAAAACACGAAACGTGCGTGAGCTGTTTAAACCAGTGTTGCCAAAAAGATAATAGCTAAAAAATCACCCTTTACTAAAATCTAAATATAATTTCATACATACAATAATAATATTCATTACAAATTTATAAATATACATATGTATTTAAAAATAAATACTGATTATTTTCATTTGTTGCATGCCTTTCTGCTGTTCCACGATAATGTTGCTTGAATATTTCTTGTTGATGATGTCTGAATGATGACTGTACTTGTGGTAATAATGATGTTCAGTATATTGTTGTGGTCTCAGTTTATTATAATTTATTTCCCATATTTTTTTTTTTATTTGCATCTTCTGTTCTTTTATTGAAGTTTTTAGGTTTATACATAGATTTTATGTTATTTTGAAGCAAAAAAGAAAAATTTTTTCCGCAATTAATAGTACATTGAGTTTATTTTAGTTGTAATTTTATTTTTTTAATATGTTTCATAAAAAAAAATTTGGTTTTATACGCACATGGTTGACGAATATGCTATTCTTATATTTTTCTGTTTTAATTTTGCCGTTACTTGAAGACCGTTTGTTTCATTCTAAAGAAGAAAAAATTGTTTATATTATTATGCTTTTTGACATAAGTTTTGTTGTTGGTTTTGTCCTCTGCTTCACTTGTTATTGCTTTATAACTGTTACCAAGCAATCGTATGATTTTATGTTAAATTTTTTTTTTTTTTTTTATTTTATTTTAAATTTTGTTTTACTTTACCCATTCCTTTACACCGGGTTTTCTCTTTCGTTCTTTCTCTCAATTTTTATTTGTATGTATGCCTTGTGTATGCATGTTAAAACTGTATGCAAGGGTACGAACAGCGTTGCCACTGAACAAATTTTAATCCTACCAAATTCTTGTCAAAACATACCAAAATCGTTGAAAACCTACCAGTTTTTTAAATAATGTAAATATATATATTTTTTGAGAAAAAGTATGACTTTTTTATGAAAAAAGTAGACTTTTTTTTAAAAAAGTATTACTTATAATTGTACATGTATTAATAAGCAACAAAACACAACAATATAACAAAAATAATTTATAAAATTCATTTCTAATAACATTTCTAAATTAAAAAAATACTTTTTGATCCAACCTACCAAAATTCAATTTTACCTACCATCCTACCAAATTAAAAAAACCTACCAAATTTGGTAGGAAAAGCCCAAAACGGCAACGCTGGGTACGATTTTAAAATTAAATTTTGTTTCCAATAGGAGTTGTTTTTTTCACCGTTATCTCTCCGTTACTTTTATGCCCGTTTATGTGGCTTAACCTTTTTTTTTTCTCTCTTTTTTTTTAAATTCTTTAGTAATTTATTTAATTTTGATTTTAAATTTTCGAAATTTGTATTAATTGTTAAATATACACTTTTCCGTTGAGGGTTGTATAATGACGTTTCTGTTAATTGTTTTTCTTTTCTTATGATGGTGTTGTTGTTGCTGCCAGTTATTGCTTGCTGCTGATCAGTTGTTCGTTTTACTCTATTTTACGACCAAGTTTTATTTTTTTTTTTTTTGTTAAAAAAATACCGTATAAAAAACAGAGAAATAAAATGTTTTTAAAGACGATATTTCATTGTAGATTAAATTTGTTTCTTTTCTATAATTTATATTTTTTTTTTGGTTTGTATTTCAGCAAATCGTATGATATTTAGCACAATTAATTATATATGTTTGGCGATTTATTATATTTTTATTTTTGTTTTTGCTTTTATTTGAATGCTATTATTTTTTTTAAAAAAACTGCCACTTTTTTGATTTGTTTTCTGTTTTATTTAAACATTTGCTTTATTTAATTGCTGTTGTAGTTGGTACAAACACAGCAAGAGCATTAAATCACTGGCGCTGACTAACTGTCACGGTCGCCATATAGCAAATAAAGAAAAACCACACAACTTTACTTGTTCACGATCAAAAATAGAATCCCTTTATTACTTTTCATCAATCATCTTATCCTATTCTTAATGCTACTATGTTACAGAGTTGTACCAAAGAATATGGATATAAAGAATGCGCATTATGTAGAAGTAAAATTTCTTATGGCGGGTTGTAGGAGTACGACCCGCTCTCACCAAGAAAGACTCAGTACACTTATTGTACTCAGAGAACTTATTATACTTAGAGAACGTATTGCTCTCTTTTCAAGCAATTTATTCTCATATGCGTGTATACGTGTGTGCATGTATGTATACATACATTGCCAAATAAAATAATAAACAAACTGAAAGATTTTTTGTTTTCACAAAATGTATGTGCAAATAGCCTGTGGAAAACAAATATTACCGTTTGTTTTATTGTAGGGTAGGTTAGGTTAGAGGACGTGTACTTGTCAACTGTGACAAGTACAGTACCCGGACGTCAAACTGACCCATTGTACAACGTCCTAGCTTCTCACACCACTCGTGTTGTGTGCGTTTATTTTATACATGAGTGGCGGGACCTACAGTTTAAAGTCGACTCCGAACGACAGATTTTTTTTTTGAGAAGCTTTTCATGGCAATTTTTACTCTCAGAGTTTTTGCCAGAAATCTGCTGAGAGGAAGTCGCCGAAGAAATATTTTCATATTTTCGTTTTGACGTCTGACCTGGGATTCGAACTCGGGCCTTTCGTCTAATAAGCCAGCACACTACCAACTAGACCACGGCGACTTCTTTCATCGTATATATCTGCGACATCTATATCAGGGGTATGCGTACTTTCTGATATATTTCCAGTCCTATCAATATCTTCTAAAAATATGATTTATGATTTTAATTATATATTATATTTATTAAACGTTTTGTTTGAGCATGCACTACAATTTTTAAATTCACACGTTTTATAAAACAATTTTTCAGTTTTTCAGTTTCAAATGTCAACACAAAATGTGGATTTTTTATTTCGATGCGAATCGATATAGTTTCATTTCTACAACAATAAAACACATATTCTTACCCTACAATAAAACAAACGGTAATATTTCTTTTCCACAGGCTATTTGCACATACATTTTGTGAAAACAAGACATCTTTCAGTTTGTTTATTATTTTATTTGGCAATGTACAAGCACACTCGTATACACGCATATGAGAATAAATTGCTTAGAGAAGAGAACAATACGTTCTCTGAGTATAATAAATTCTCTGAGTACAATAAGTGGCAGTAGCCGTACTGCCATCGACAAATTTGGCACTGGCAGTACAATGTATGGCAGTGCAACATCTTCATATATTTATAGTCTTTGATCTCATCGCGATGAGAGCAAAGAATGAGAGCAAGGCTTTGTTACGTTCTTCGTTTCTATTTCCTTCCCTCCAATCTTTCCCCCCGCGTCATGAAATATTTTTGAAAAATATTCCAAAATATGTTAAAATGCACATTCTTTATACTTTATTTTCTTTGGTTGTACTCATAAGTATGAATATTATAATAATTCCTATCGTTTCACATGGTTGTACTAAAAGTACAGGCCAGAGATGGTAAGTTATTGTACCATTACACCATCAGCAAATTCAACCTTATTTATGTGACACAATCATAGTAAATTTATTTTGGCTTTGCCGCTACCACTAAAAATGATGTAAGTCTGGAGGTCAACGTTGGATCACTCTTGCCAACAAGTGCTACTATGGTCTCAACAGGTAACTGAGTAGCTTAGACCACTGTCGTACGACAAAACTAATACTCTACAAAACGCTCATCATCCCCACGATTCTTTATAGAGCAGAAGCATGAACACTATAAAGCATTGATGCAGAATCCTTGAGAGTATTCGAGAGAAAAATCGTACGTAAAATCTTCGGTCCAGTTTGGCAATGATTTCCGCGTTCTATCCAACAATGTGCTGCATGAGCTCTTCAACGACGTGAATGTATGGATGGATTTTCGGAAATCGGCGAAGAGGACGACCTTGTTTGCATTGGAAAGACCAAGAGTAGAGGCGACTGAAATGGCCAATTAAGTAAGTAAGTAATCATAGAAAATTTGACATTTTGGGTGTGTTACACCTACGGTAGTAGGTTATGTGTGTTATAATGGCAATGATATATCGCACCCACTTCGTTTTAATAATAGGAAATGCTTAATGAAATACCAAGTAGATAACCAGTAATAACCGACTACAACAAGGTTACAGGTTGTATCACTGATCTGCCTGGATAAAACCGTTTATAGTATTTAAAGAGATCATAACTCCATAATAAATGAATGAATGCCAGGAATTTTTTATGATGACGATGATGAAGGTTTGTAGAAATTTACAATCATAGTAAAAAAACTGTCCATTGAAAATTCGCCTGAGATATTCGAAGGTATTATCATTATAGAAGTGTAATAATATTTCAGACTACATCCTGGTTATATATTCTGCACCATCGGTAGAAGATCACCACGTACTCTGATTTACTTAAATTCTTCACGCTGCTGGTAGTTTAAAGCCGAAGAAGACATTGAAATATTTTAATTTAACGTCTCAATTTTGTGGAGTATATTTTGATAAGAATGATCATTGGCTTAATCAACTGAATGCATATACATATATTTGTTTTTTATCAATTTATTCGTTTATTTTTTATTAAAACATGAACCTGAGATCGAACAGTCTCTTTAAATATACTTGGTAACCTTTTGTTGATTAAAAAAATTAAAAACTTGCAAAAAAAAAAAGTAGAGTATTACAATGTTGCCTCGGAAAAGTTATATTTTCTTGCAACAAATGTTGCAAATGTTCGTTTATAACTTTTACGCTGAGACAATAAAATAATAATTTTTCTTTTTTCCCCTTTTCTTTTGTTTACTTTTTTCGTAATATTTTATTTTACTTTTTAATTCTTTTTGTAAATTTGTGCCATTGCTTTGGTGTTAGCAGTGAGTCTTTTATTTTTAGTGAAATAAAATCATTTCTATCAGACGTATAAATTTCTTAATAGTCTTAATAAGATTGTGTGCTCTCCATTTCCTATTTTTAGCCTCCTTTCTCATGTTAAATTTTTGCTTTAGTCCTTGACTTGTTTAATTTATCGCGGGTAATATTTTTGGCGAATTGAAACACACAAAAATTAAACAAGTATAAGCAAGTGCTATTCTTTCGGGTCCTTCAACAATGACTTCCGAACTTTGGCTATAACCTCTGTCAAACATATTCAGTATACATCAAATCAATTTTCTTTTCATTTGCAGAAAAGTGATGGTGTGTCGCATCGAATGTTTATCGAGGAATATGGTGATCAGGCTCTATCAGCGGCAACATGCAGAATATGGTGTCGACGGTCCGGAGTTAACGTTTTTGATGTGAGAAATTAAAAACTTGGAAGACCACCGTAATTCGTTGTTTTCGTAATCTGAAGAAATATAAAAGGCCATGTAAACGGAGACACGTTTCCTAGAGCACAGTATATCTTCTCTTTTGATTGTTCGCTATTTAATTGAAACTTTTACGAGTACAATTTTTTGTTCTAGTAGTCCAGAGATCAGGCATTTCGACAACTCTGAGAGTATTTTATTTACTCTGTCATGAAATGTTTTCCAAAAATCTGTCGTTCGGAGTAGGCTTAGACCCCGCCACTCATGTATAAAATTAACACATAACATAAGTGGTGAGAGAAGCTAGGTTGTAATCCGGACTGAAGGGTTGTAATTACTAATTATATATGTATGTACACATGTAGAATAATAATTGCTTGTGAGAACACCTGATTAACAATAATTTCTCACATGTTCACTATTGTCTTGCCTGATCTAGGAATAACAGCTTCAGCCAGGGTTTATTTGACTAGACTATCAGCTGCACTCTCAGCTATTGGAAATGAAATTAAAACTTTTCTGACTATCCTCCATCTCTATTACAGGTACTTTGTGTGGTCCCACAAGACAATGACTGGTTCATAAGTGCTGGTTTCCGTTTTGAGCAAACTTATATTAGTTCTAGAAATGGTTACAAATTTAAAAAAAAAATCACAAAAACAGAACCTACAATTTTATAATAATTTAATACAACCTAGATATTTAAAATATTTCCAGACACTTTGGTAAAAGAAATACCACACAAACGCATCCATAAAATTCTTTATACGGGAAAATATTCCCTTTCCTCCTTGGGTTTTTATTTTAGCCATTATTTGGTCACTTCCTATCGTATTTGATTTTATTTCGTAATATTTGGCGAGAACATATTAAAGTAGACCGCCACCAGCCCAATAAGCAATACAAATAGATTTTTATGATTGCGAATGTGTGAATACTTACTTACCCTTATTACATTGAGGGTGTTACGAGAGGCAGACTAAAAGTATTTATCATAAATATACGTACACGCTCTGCTTGTATATAAGTGTGAAACGGTTTCAGTAATACAAGGTCATTTATGTGCTTATTTTCTACATGGCTTTCGGGGCAGGTCAACTTTATGATAAAAATCGCACACTTTGTTGTTTTTGAATCTGGGAATTGCTTTGGAGGTTTTCATTGCTTTTCTCTTTTTCTTTTGTTCTGGCATTGTTAGGAGCGTTCACGTTTTCTTTTCCCTTTCAATTTTCGTCAGTTAGGAAATCTATTCAAACCCTGCTTAATACACTGTGTATGTTGCAAATTTGCTATGGAATTTGTAGACTGACGTTGAAAACAAAATCTTTGAAAACAAGTGAAATTGCTTAGTTAGTCTGCTGTGATGAGGAAGTTTTACAAAATGAATGACAACAAAAGAGAAACTCGTAAAATATTTGCTCTTATAATTAAAGGCAAGCACAGCACATTAAGTATTAAAGTGGCGACATAACATGCTAGCTACCTTGTCCCTTATGAAGTAGTTTAAAATTTTATTTCTAAGAATTTTACATATATAATCGAGAAGTTTATGAATTGGAATCAATTCTCTCTAACTGGACTCGAATGTTGAGGTTATTTTGTCGAAATCTGTAAAAGGATTGTTACATTTCGTATTACAAATATTAGCCTACATACTCAATACTCGACCACCACCTGAATACTGTACAGCACCAGGTTAGAAAAATTTTAAAAATTTCTATGTTTGTATGAAGAAGTAGTTTTTTTTCCATAAACTCTTATAAAATTGATGCATTCCGTGCCAAGACTACATAAAATATTTTGCCTTAATTAAGGTTTCTTCACTTTATGTTTGAAATTTTATTTTTTTTATACGAAAAGGAACGAAAATGTATTCAAAAATGTGTAATACGTTATGAATGCTTTACTTCTATTTAATTTAGTATTTTACACTTCAGGTAAAAGTATTAACGTTAGTTTAGATCTTCTGAATTCTATAACACAATATCATTAAAACCCTTTCTCGTACAAAACCGAAATTCAAATTTTTAAGAATCTGAGTACGGTTTTCAAAGTGTTAAGAGCTATTTTAAGCATAATTAAAAAACCCTTAACCCTTTTGCGACCACAAGGTTATCAGAGGCTAAATTACCATTTTGTCTATTTAGAATGATTCACTAGATTTCCAAAAGGCCCATTTTTAAAACAAATTACTAAAACCAGTAGTGGGTCGACCGTTTTTATGCATATACAGTGGACAGCAAAAGTCTTAGTACCTTAATATATTTTGAAAAGTTCATGAATTTTAACCAACAGTTTGTATAAAAAATTGTTTTTTTTATATTTTTTTATTACTTTATTTCTATTTTATTATAAAACAAAAAATTTTTTAATGTTTTTCATAAAACAAGAGAAAAATAACGAAAAGTTTCAGATGACTCCATAGGTACCCCCAAGGAGAACCGTGAGTAAATTTAAAATTCAAAGGCTCAATATATGAAAATGTTTTCCCTTGTATTTAGTAGAATATCTCTTAAGGTCAAGCACTCCATTTAACCCATTTGGAATTGAATGTACAAGTTTCGTTTAGTGTTTTCTGGTGGCACCATAAGCAAGTTTTTCGGTTGACTTTAGTTCGAGGTTTAGCGATTACATAACCCTTCTTTCAAATGATCTCCTAAATATTGGAGTACTAAGACTTTTGCTGTCTATTGTATGTGTCATTAAGGAATATAATTTTTTCAGTAGTTAAAATTAAGAGAAAAATAATTGCTTTTAGTATGTTAGGTACTAATATCTATTTTAGTTACGAAATTTTAAAATTTTATTGGCGGTCGAGGTTTTGTTCACCTGTACACAAATCCAATTTAAATAGGTAACCAGTACTCGAATCGCAACGCCACCAAAGCTTGAACCACTTACTCAGTTCTTGTGTACTGCTTTATTATATTTTGTCTCTTACATTTCATAATGTGTTCATCGAAAGATTGCTGTTCACTGTTTATGAGAGCACTTTGAAATGGAGTCTTCAGATGTTGCATTAATAACCTTATTTATACGCTCTGACATATTTTGACATATCAGGATCTCAGTCTATTCAAACCGAGACTCTGGCATAATATACAAGGTACGATCATATCTATTTCTGTAGACCAGTAATCTGTAAATTATGGGAAAATAAGATAAACCAGAGGGAAGGCTTAAATTATAAAAGTGAAAGGCACGTGCGTTTTTTGTTGTTAGAATTCCGTATTTTCTAATTTCAACAATAGATTCGTATTGGTCATCAATTTGTGTCAAAAGCCTGTGATTTATATCTCTCCGTCGACACTATTGTCTTTAAGCAATACGTGCTCAATTTCGGTGAGGTTAATAACTTCGCGATCCCCGAGAAGCTAATCTATAATACCAAAAGGAAATAAATGATGGTAATAGTAAGGGATCATAACCTTTGTATGTAAATAGAAAATTTTCTTTACGGAACAACGGTGTCCCTTATTGTTTATAATGAATTTTTTTGTTTGTTTTCAACACTAATAAAATTTTATTTTTATTAAAATAGGAAACTATAAACACCTATAAATAAATAATTTGTAATACGTTGAGTGGCAAATGAAATTTATGTAACAAAACACTATTACAATATATTATAATCTTACGTGTAAAACCCTGTCAACTTAAAGTGACCATATACAAACAATGACTGTTCAAACACATCCGGGTATATATAAGAGATTTAAATATACGTCCGTAAAATAAATAAAAGTAATATAACACTCACCCAGTTGTTAGTTGTTCAGATATTTAGAATTTTCAGTTTGGGGCATATGTGTCCCTGTTCGTCAAAGCGTTAATATGCTTATAGTTAGCTTCCGAACTGAGAATGTATTGACTTATGAGGGATAAGCATGGTAAAACAAGTTTGAAACAATAGATCCTATCAATAACTTCGAATTTGTTACAGCCTTAAATGTGTCAATAGATCGCATGCATTTTGAATCTTGAAAAAAAAACTTATTTACTTTACTTTGTCAAACTTATTGCAGAGATTAAGTTAACATTTTTCAGAAAACTTTGTGTTTCTGATTGAATTAGTTTATAAATTAGCTGATAACTTAACTATTTTTCTGGACCATCAATTTAGTTTCGAAGAAAATAGAAACCTGTTAAACACACCCACTGATTGGTAAAATATCTGTCAACAGCAAACACTATTGATCGATTATTCCGAACTTCTTTTGGTCAAAAGTGGATGATCTGGACATCAAACTTTTGAAGGCATGGCCATTCACGCGGAGATGGATCCTCCCTATTGACCCCATTACATACTTTCTTGTATGCTTTTCTTAAGTCCCAGAGCCCCAAGGCTGACATTACCTATACTATATGGCAGAGTCAAAGGGAATTAGAAGCTTCGGGTGAACTACACCTGGAGAAATCCTGGCGGACTTTTGAACGAAGTTATATTCCAGAATAATGGCATCAATTTGTTTCCATTATCTGTCTTAGCAGCATATGGCTTCCACAAACCATTACCATCTTATCCGGTAGACTGCTGTCAATTTTGCGTCTTCCCATGTAAGATTCCACTGTCTTGGATTATCGAACATCACCAGATATTCCTTAGCCGTACATGCTTGAGCCGTGAGGATTCCTCTAATAGTATGGCCGAACCAATCGCCATTTCCTACGTTTTTTTTGCGTTATTATGGGTTCCTTGTTGTTAAGATTCTAGAGAACCATGTTGCTGATGTTATTAGACCAGAATATTTTGCATATGATTTTGAGTTACTTGTTCATCAATACGTGTAGTTTTGAACTATGGTTTCACTTCCATATAACAAAGTCGATTTTACACATGCTTATAATATTCTGAGCTTATCCGTATTGACTGTAGTCCTTAGCAGATTTCTGCAAAAAAAAATTGTGAGAGTAAATAAAAATTACCATGAAAATTTTCTCAAAATTCTGTCGTCTGCAGTCGACTATAAAATCTATGTCCCACCGATAATGTATAAAACTAACGCACAAAACATAAATGGTGTGAGAAACTAGGTCGTAATCCTGACTAAAGAGTTGTAATAGCCAATTATGTACGCATGTATATTGAATAAATACGTAATTCTTTTTGTGTGTACTTCTTTAAAAAATTCAATTTTGACCTTATAAAATAACATTTCGTTAAGCATATTACCATATGCCGATGATAATCTTTGCAAATGATGAAAATTCAATAAAACTCGATAAATTTTTAATGTCGTTATCAGGCAGTTGGTTATTTATTATAGGCTGGCGGAAACGTGTAAGTCTACTATAATTTAAACCTTTAATATTCTGTATGCCAAAAGGACTTTTTTCAAGGGAAATTTTATTTTTCTGCCATACATAAATAAGTTTACAGCATTATGCTGGGGGCTGCTGCTTCTTGACTTACTTGTTGATGTGTAAACCTCACAACAGACCAAAATTGTAAGCAGAACATCAATATGTAAATTACACATGCGTTGTATAGTAATTTATTATAATTTTTTTCATCGCACAGAAACTCACATATTGCGTATAACGGAGAATTATCGGACGGACAAAATGTACATTACGTACGTGGTCTGTTTAGCTTGTACGTTTTAAAGAACCCAAACCACTAAATGTTGTCAACAACATTTTATTCGAAATGCGTTTGTGCTGTCGTCAGCCACAGCAGCGTTTTAGCAGCAAAAATGAAATAATAAGTACGTCTGATTGATGTTTGGGAAAAATGTATGCCACAAAGGGTTGACCATTGGCATTAAATTTAATTTTTGAATCATTAGTCGTGCTTAAATTTTTTCAATTTCAACGTTCTCACAATAATTAGAAAATTTATACAGCTCTCTGTGAGTTTATTGCTCACTCGACCACCATCATAAACTTTGAAGGCTTAGTGCAGCTCAAAAGTTTTATAACTACACACAAATATTCAAATATAAGCTTATGAGGACACCAAGTTATACAAATATATGTATGTAGCGGTTGATTTATGAAGCATGTGGGAAAATTCCAAAAGTAATGATATGAAATACTTATTAGTGGCGATATTGCTCTTGGTTCCATTGTAAGTGGTGTATCTGTAATACAAGCTATACTGAGATACTTAACTCATACTCAAAAAAAAAAAAAAAATAAACCATTCTTGTGGGGTAAAATCTCATGATTGTGAAATTTACGTAATCACGTGGTACCGTTTGGTTTGGCTTATAGCACATGTCAATCAAGTCTAAATCTATTATTTACGCTCAGAAATTATAGCTTTTCGTGAACCACAAGGTAATGAATTTTGCATCGTTACTCATAAGCTGAAGTTAAACGATCATAGACATTGGCGTTAGGGACGTTACATGAAATTCAAAACCGTTCACAGTCAACGGCGAGCACTTTTAGCTATTATTACCAACTTCTTTTGGCCTGAATTGAATGATCTCAACACCAATGACATGTAGTTTCAACAGAGCGGCACTACGTGCCACACAGCCAATGGATATTGTATATTTGGAGTGAACGGTTTGAGTCGGGCTTTTTGAGTCCGTTAGATTTTTTGTTGAGATGTTTTCTTAAGTGGCAGATATATGCGAATAAGCCACAAACAACAGCGGTCATCGAAGCCAACATAATCCATGATAAATTCAACTTTAATTTGATTTATGATCAAGAGTCTTTGAAAATTAGACATTTCGGTTGAGCTTCACCCAGAGAAGCCTTAACGGAAATTTAAACTATTCTGTTTATAATGACACCAATAGGGTTTCAAAATCAAAAAAAAAAAAAAAATAACATCGATGATATATCACAGACATTTTGCTTTATTTTATTTTAAAGATAGGCTTTAATTTCAAAAATTAAATAAATTCATTCCATTTTGAAAGCCGAAAACTTATCAAATATTTCAAATGTTGCTAAGAATACTTAATTAGTTTACATTGACTAGTTTTTTCCTTTTGAATTAACACAATCATTTAAATTGTGCATAAATTTCTAAACAAAGTAAATCGAAACTTATTCAACATCAAAATGTACGTACCATTAACCTACATTGCCGGTATGGAATTATATGTTTGATGGTGAAGTTTGTATCAATAAATTTCAATTGAATCTAAGTTTCTAAAGTATTCTACGATGTAAAGCATTTCAGTTGAAATTTTTGTTTTGTTCTCGAAATTTGTTAGAAATTCATCTTCAAATTTGTCTATTGTATGTAGAACAAGAAACAACAAATTTACTGTATCCACCAGTCTTTAAGTTTTTTGGAAAAAAATTTGAAAAAATATTTATTGAAAAAGAGCAAAGCAATATAAAGGAGTTATAATATGCTGAGAATAAAATCAAGACTTATGCACATGCACATATACATAATTGATCATTACAACTCTTCAAGTCACAATGCCCACTTTATTTTTGTTGATATTGGACCACAAAATTGGTTACCCATCTCTAAAGTATATACTTTTATGACTCCTTTCTTCCTAGCCGGAAATAAAGAGAAAAAGTAGATAAAGAAAGTGTTTAAATTTTAAATTATTGAAAGAACAAATCATTGAATCTTTATAAATAAATATACATATAATATGGTTTTACAACCACATACATACATTAACACAAATCCTGGAATATTTGGGCTGAATTCGCTATTGTGGCCAAAATTAAAAAATCAAAATTAGGAAAAAAAAACTTAATAGCATTTTTACCTCTCAATAATCTTAATATGCAAATCTTATTCTACGATTTTCTGCTGATTTAATTTTTATTAGACAAAAATGAATAAAAAATTTCATTTTTTAACACCAGTTACTCTTATAGAACATTATCACGTTATAAAAAAAAAATAAAATTTAAATTACACGCAGTAAATGACTGCAAGTTGTATATAAGTATACAAAAATAAATCTTAATCGTAATTATGGTCATAATAACAACATAAACACTAAAAAATTTATTGTCAGTATATCCGGGTTATTTCGAAAAAGTCTTGAATTCTAAATCATCAGCAATAGACTGGCTGCCGAAATATAATAGAAGACAATAAAATATGGCGAATAAAACGAAAATTTTATTTTAAGTGGAAATAGCTCAAGGAAGCGATTAAATAGCACCGAAATGCGATTGATTGATAATTTAAACCAAGAAGATGCTTTTATAAAAAAAATTTTGTATAATAATATATTCCGAATGATAGATAGGAAATGATCTGGGTGCTCTGATAGCCTAGTGAAAAAATGTGTTTTAATGCACCTTTCTTTGTAGAAAAGAAAACACCATTACGTAGGACTTTTCTCTCTATTATTCTCAAGGCTGATGCATCGGTGCTTAATAGTGTCAATGTTATTGCGCCGTAAAGAAGCCCGGGGAAGATGAACGATATTTGAAGTATTAGTTTACGAGAGAGGGCTCTGCTATTCAACTGCCTATTGGCACCATAGTAGTACCCGTTGGCAAGAGTGATCCTACGCTTGATCTCCAAACAGATATCATTCTTGCTTGTAATGGTGGCGCCAAGATAAATGAATTCGTATACAATATCGAAAGTATAATTATCGGCGGTAATGTTTACATCGTATTGCCCTCCTCAGATCCATCTTGATAGGAGATTGGCCAAGTTATGCATAAAATTAAGGAATGGTTTTATTCCAAAAATGTTCTTCATCATGCGACAAATGACAAATATGACCGCACTTTTGAGTGTTCTTTACTATGTTGTAGTATCATAATAAACAACGAATCTTTCCAAATTTCAGGTTAGTATTTGATGTGTAAAATAGCGTTAAAAATAAAAAAGATTACTACCATCAAAATACGGCGTAACTCAATTAACATATTGTTGCTAATTTTATCGACACCAGGAGATGGATGATTTTATTCACGCAGCGCATTGTGTTGACATATAGTAGAAAGGGAAGAGCGGGTAGTAAGCGATTTCGTTATTTTTCTTTCGATAATTGCTTTTTAGTAATAATTCTCATTTTCTTTTCCTATTGTGCATTATCACATATAAAGTCAGACAAAAAATCAAACAATCACAAACAACCAGAGTCTTTGGTGAGAATCGAACCCACGACCTTGCCACTTGAAGTTTAGCACTCTACCAACTAGGATATGTGTTTATTGTATTTACTCAGGTCTAAGTGGCAGGAAAATAAATTCCTTTTCAAATTCAAGTGGACAAAAAGTCCATCCAGAATTGTTAAGCATTGCACATTATGTTGTATTAAAATATAGTCTCAAAACTATTGCTAATTAATTTTATCTCAACAAAATTGCTTTATAATCTTTTCTTTCATGAGAATTATTTCATTTTGTACGTTTTAGACAATCTAAGCAATCTGTCATACCAAATTGTTTCATAATGTTTGTCTATATATTGTATCTCTTATCTCCTTTTGTTATACTCTAGTTTGTGGCATATCTTATGTTATTTCCTCTTACATCACAATCTTACCACAGATTATTTCCGTCACACATCCTTTACGCATATATATTGTAGTATAGCTTAATGCACTCTTACTTTAACATTTGCTTGAATTTGTATTTCTTCTGTTAAAAGTTATTCTGTTCTCTTTGCAAATATTTACAGTCGTCTATTGCTGTGTTCACTATGACGACAAATGAACAACAAATTTAATGTCGTAGTACCATACAGATCTAGAATAAGCTAATAAACGAAACGAATAAATGAACTGAAAAAATACTAGAAATGTACAGAATATATTATAATTAAACGATTTGTTTCGTACGTGCCGTACGTACAAATTCCTTCATAAGAATTTCTTAAGCTGCAAACATCCTAATAATATAACAAAAAGGCTTTATAATGGCAAATGTGATAAAGATATTCAAATTTAGAGAAAAATAATGAAAACTGAATATCTAACCAAAGTATTGTGTCCACATATCCATCCTATACTGAATTTTTAAACTGTACTGTACTCCATTTCATACGCTGATTTCTTAAGAAAATAGATCTTCAGCTTTAGAATTTTATTCATCAGAAATATTGATACGTTTTTAAGTCTTCAAACCAAGTATTTCCAGCGTATTCGTGGATTTAGATATATAAATACATAGTTGGTCATTATAACCCTGGATTACGACCTAGCTTCTCACACTACTTATGTTGTGTGTGTTAATTTTATACATAAGTAGCGAGACCTGCAGTTTAAAGTTAACTCCGAACGACAGATTTTTGAGAAACTCTTTCATGGCAATTATATTTATTCACAGAGTTTAAATGAAATTTTGTTGCAAGAAATTGTTACAATTTCGGTAGCAGGAATTTGTCATTTCCTATCAAAAAAAAAAAATCTTCACACTGTTTCAAAAAATTAATTTCAAGCTCTGTTGAACGGGTATTAAATTAAATATGAAGGAAAATAGAATAAAAATAAATATTTTTGATGAAAATCTTCATCTATAAACTTTCTTAAAATATGTTTGTGAAAAACAGAGTAGTATCAGTCTCTTAGTAGGAAAGAAACCTAATAATTTTTAAATTGGGGTACAATTTTGATATGAGTACATACTTACATACATCCAATATTCAATGATTCCGAAAAATTTACTGTTGGGTGTGGCCTGAATCGGATGATCTGGACACCAACGATATGTGGTTTCAACAGAACGATATTACGTGCTACACAGCGTATGCTACATTTCATATTCTATGCAAACGTGTAAAAAAAAAAATAATAATAAACCAGCCACCTCTGCATTCTTTTATTTTTAATAACATGTGGCCATTGTTATTGATGTGGCTGGCCAGTTTCTTAAATAATGTGCGCAAGTGCTTTACAGGACCTGAAATAAGAGATTGTTAGTCGAATCGATACATGCATATTATGTACTATATATTCGCCTTTATCGTCAATGCAATCACAGACTTACGAGTAATATCGAAATTAAATACGAGTTTTAATCACTCATACGCCATAGTGTAAAATAGTAAGTAATTATGTGTGGTGCA
Source organism: Sarcophaga caerulescens (assembly GCA_927399465.1). Taxonomy (NCBI): domain Eukaryota; kingdom Metazoa; phylum Arthropoda; class Insecta; order Diptera; family Sarcophagidae; genus Sarcophaga; species Sarcophaga caerulescens. Next base: position 68,662,713 of record OV656873.1, read on the forward strand.
CTAAAACGAAACAATAAATGTGGCTTTAGTTGAATAAAATTTCTATATGAAAACGCCTACTACGAATATTACTTTAGGAAAACAATTTAAATAAATTCCAAAAAAAAAAAAAACATTATCTCATCCGGTTAAATGCGAACAAAAAGTTTCTATCTTTTCATTCTTAAATTTATTTTCTTATTTCTTATATGATTTTTATTCTATCATCCACAAATTCAACGTTACATATAATGAATAGCAAAGGAAATCTGTTATGTGTACGAATGTAATAGCAGATCGTTGGAAATAAAGTTGGTACTTTTGGTTTCAAATTGCCTTGCATCGTATGTTTCTTATTTCGTTTTGTTTTTTTAGGATTTAATATGTTTGAAAATCCAGTAACAAAAATTAATTACTTTCCTCCTTAATGAGGTTAGTAAGTGATAGCCTTTTAATTGAATTTTAGCATTAAAATTAAATGCAGTAATTGGATGATAATTTTTTGTTCCCCATGCTTAACATCAGTTGTTTTTACTTTCAACGATTGGTGTAAGAGAAAGTGTGGTTTGTGCAAAAAAATTACACAAAAAAGTTTTATTTTTCCCCGAAGGGAAATGTAGATAAAAATGAGGTGTGTTTTTGGGTTTTGAAGAAAATTTCATTTACAATAAAATTTCATTCAATTAAGGGATTTTTTATAACTTTTACATTTTGAACATAAATTTTAAACACATTTCTCTAACAACGAATTAAATGAGAACCCAGAAATTATTTATTTTTCCGAAAAGACAGAGCCATGAACAAGTGAAAGACTTATGTCCGGTTGCTGACTTCTGTCAGTAAATTTAAAAAAGAAGCGTTGCCTATACCTTGTTTTGGAATTGTTTCGTTTTCGGAATTTTACTTCAACGGACCGTTAGAAAACTACCAAAAAGAGTAATGAAAGAACTAATAAAATCATAAGCAAAGTACGGATTTGTGTTTAATAATCATCTTGGATATTTTGATTTATTTCTATCGTACAATAGCTTAATTGATGGTGGTCTGTAGGATGCAGTAAACAGCAAGGGAATACCGATGAAAACTATTATTCTAATACGCGAACAGATGCAGGGTATAAATAAAGAAAAAGAAAGCACAACTTTTGAGTGAAATGGAATATATTTCTCACACACCTTATTCCCACTGATTCAACAAACAATTGCCGATATGTCACGTGACCGAGATATAACAACAGGCATTACGTAGATGATGTTGGTTTTCCTCCTCAACGATTTAAGGATATCTCAACATCAAGTCTTCTCAAAAAACTCCCAAAGCTTCGAACTAGTAATCAAAATGAGGAAAATCTAATTTTATTGCATTCGCACTAGCATCTTACTTACTTCATTAATGATTACAACCCTTTAGTCTAGATTACAACCTAGCTTCACACAACACTGATGTTGTGACTCCGAACGACAGATTTTTGTGAAACATTCAATAGTAATTTTTATTATGCAAATAATTTCATAGATGTAGCTTTTACAAATGGCTGTTATCATCTGTCACAGTTCTGAAGTCTCCTGTAGACTCTATGTATTTGTAAACTCTATAACTGGTCATGTTCAGTAACTTCTTTAGTTTAAAAGTGGAATTTCTTTTATATACGATCCTTATAAATTTAAACATATCGATAAACCCAAATCCATCCTTATTATCCTAATCTGTTCATTTCTTTGCAACCAAAGTCCAGAAAATTCAAAGAACTTAAAGTTGATATTAACATTTCTTGACGCAATATTTTCTTTTTCATACTTTTGTCAAGCAATTTACTCTACAAATTTTTTGCAAAAAAGTACCTAAAAGGCCTATCGCTATAGTATATACATAAATATTTTTGTAAGTATAACTGAATATTGTATTTTTACTCAAAGTGAGTGTGTTTTTATAATAAGGATTTAACAAAAATGAAGTCGTCGTAGTCTAATAGGTAGTTTGCTGGCTTATTAGACGTAAAGCCAGGGTTCAAGCCCCAGGCCAGAAATCAAAACGAAAATATGAAAATATTTCTTCGGCGACTTTCTATCAGCAGATTTCTGGCAAAAACTCTGAGAGTAAATAAAATTGCCATGAAAAGTTTCTCAAAAAATCTGTCGTTCGGAGTCGACTTTAAACTGTAGGTCCAGCCACTCATGTACAAAATTAACACACACAACATAAGTGGTGTGAGAAGCTAGGTTAATAATCCTGACTGAAGGGTTGTAATGACCAATTATGTATGTATTTAACAAAAAGAAAATAAAAAAATTATGTTCTTCAGTTGATAACGAAAACATTTTTAACATGCAGTCAAAATTTATTTCCTCCTGAAACTTTCAATATTGTTGGAAAATTCTGTTGTTTTAAATCCTGTATTGATTTTTATCTATCTCAATAAAACCGACGTAATGGGAAATTTGAAATGCTTTAAGGAAAATACAGTGTAAATAAAAAATATAAAATAAAATAAATTTCATCGACTTTTATTTGAGTGCATGTTAAAGACGTGTTCAATGCATGGTAAGACCGGAACACTGAAACATGATGTGAAAGATAGCCCCTTACTCCTGCTTAGACCCACAGCTGCTGCACAAGAATGCCAAGATTTTCAGCATGCTTATAAAAAGTCAGTGACTCCTGAGATTCGCTTTTCATGTAAGAATAGATGCTTCAAACGGTATTGAGCCTTCCCATAAAACGAGCGTATAACATTCACTTCAACTGAGGCAAACGGTGACATTTGTCCTGTGACATGTCAAAATTTACGAGCTTCTTAACGTTATCTCTGTAGCCCGAAATTTATATAAGAGTTGCCTTTAAATGGTCCGACATTTCCCTAAGAAATCACTGACATTCATTGACCGACGTTGGAATTACGTTCGTTAGGAATTTAATCGCAGTCTAAATGTCCTGACCAGTAAATTAAAAGATTTTCATGGAAAATCCCCAAGAATTTTGCCTTTTTCACAAGGTCTATAAAAAATATTCAATATTAGGACTTAATAAATCTACCGAAATCTTCTCGGTCACCCATCGGTATGAAACTAAAGGGTCCCATTGGGAACATTCTGATCTTTCCACCAGAGGTTTCAGCTTGTAATTCTAAAATCAAGTGTGAAATTTAAAAAACTATAAGAAACAATAAAATAGTTGGCAGTGGAATCATTGTTTGCATACCGTCCTTTAACATGTACACCATAATGCAGGGTTGGTTGCACTACTGCCAGATAAAGCCAGTATGTAATAGTTCGTCTAAAATTTTGCCTACTGGTCTTTTCGATGTGAAAAGTGTTATTGTTGCTTTCTAAAACTTAAGATCTCCATTCGCTGCAGAAAAGATTGATTCAATATCAGCAGAACACCCTTGAGCATTTAGTGGGAAACAAATTATTAAGCTTAAATCTTTTACAAATAACAAACAACATTCCACAAGACAGATTAACCCACCATGAGCCGAACGCAACATTTAGGAATCAACGTCGAACACGTTAACTGATACAAACAAACAAAAAAAATTAATTGTTAATTCGCAAGAAATTAAAAACAGCAACTGAACTTTGGGTTGTAAGTCATTACAACTAAAACCATTCAAAAAGCAAAGAAGATTTTTACGATATCGTAAAATTTTCTCGTGTAGTTGCGGAAATTGATAGCACTCACGTAAGAGTAATATCACGATGTAAGTTTTTACCACATCTATTAAAGTTTCCTCAAAAATATTTTTAGTATATAAACATGTGCAGTACGAGTAATTAGTGAGATGATGCCGAGCTCTACAGATATAGAAAAGGATTTTTTTCTATTAACGTGACAACTGTGTGTGATGGTCACTTAAGAATCCTAGAAACAGATGCTAGAAGGCCTCGGTCTGTACATAATTCCAACGTTTTTGATAAACTCTAAAATTAATTCCAGATTCTACGACAATGCGATTGAAGGAAGCATTACGGTAGCTGACAGTGGATATCCAAATAGAGGCATTTATTTTCAATAAAAATTGCTAATAAATATCTAAGTGGCTTAGAATTTGCATACTCGTATATATTACTGCATATATCATGATAGACATCCGGATTGAAAAAGAAAAGATAAATAACGCAAACTAAGTTGATAGCTTATGAAATATATTATCTTATCGATAGAAGCTAAGCATGAGATAAACTCGTTCTATATAATTCGTTACTAAAACCAATATGGTAAACCATTATAGGAAACTACCTCAGCTTCATAAAATAAATAAGAAAATTTTAATGAGGCCAAAACAAGATCTTATGGAAATGTTAGAAACTTGACTATGCATAAGGATCTCAATGTGGCGACAGTGAAAACTGAAATTTTATTCATATTTATATTATTTTCCTATTACGAAGAAGCTGGTATTAAACTCAATACCACTGAACTCCCCTGGCAACTTTTCAGCCGTCATCTCATCGCATAAAATAATATGTGTAAATAATAAAATTTTATTTTATTGCCGATGTTGTCGCCGTAGTCTAGTAGGTAGAGTATTGGCTTATAAGACGCAAGCCTGTGGTTCAAACATCTCGAACAGACCCAAATATGAAAATAAATATATCTTCGGCGACTCCCTCATAACAATCTTTTGGCAAAAACTCGTAAAATAAAATACAATAAAATTGTATTGAAATGCTTCTCAAAAAAATGTCGTTCGCAGTCGACTTTAAACTGTATGTTCTCCCATTCATTGACAAACTAGGTCGTAATTCTAACGTAAGTAATTTTATTTCTGATATTTAATTAAATGATCTTTTTACTGGATTTTTAAAACCTAAATAATTATTGAAATAGAATTGCACTTTTATAAAAAAAAAACTTTTATATAAAAAAGAGTTTTTCTTTAAATACTTTACATTGTGACTTAAATAATAAGAACATAAAGAAAAATATTTAATATTTTATTATTATTTACATACCAATTGATATGCATTGAATTTAATAATGTTTATTACATTTTTTGTTTGCCTGTTTATTGTCATTTTAATTTTAATCATGTGTGAATATGCCTAAACAGTTTTTTATTGTAGATATATTTGTACCCTACCGTATACGATTGTGTGTGACTTCCCTAAATTTATTGTTATACTATCTTTGGTTTTCCCTGGTGCCAAAATCCATGCGAGCTTATTCCTATATTCGATTTGTTTTGTTGATTGGCTGGCAATCCATGTTGATAATGCTTTCTGTAATAACTTTAGCTAAACTTTGTAATTCTTCTGGTTGCGTATAAGAGGTGGAGATTTTAGGCGAGAGTAGACATACATACGTATATCAGGTGCGTATAAGAGGTGCAGATTTTAGGCGAGAGTAGACATACATACGTATATTAGGTGTAAAAAAAATCATTCCGAACTTTTAAAATTTTCTTCATTTGTTTTGCCAGTAGTTTTCTAAAAACTGGCGCATTGAACATTACTGTGATCACCGTAGTCTAGTGAATGGTGTAATGGCTAACTAGACCAAGAATAATTGTTCAAACCTTAGCTACAATATCTGGAATCTACACTTAGCAGTCTTCAGGCATAACCTTAGAGAGTATATAATTGCATTGAAGGTGACAATCTAGCTATATGTGTTAGTAGTAACTACGACAATAGAAACTACCCGGTGTTTTTGATAATATAACACTAATTTATAATAGGAATGTAAAAAACATTCATTCATTTTATTCAAAGTAATGGCAATTGCTGGCTACATATTGTTTCCATCTTTCAGGCAATTTTTGGATTCCATGTCAATCAAAATGTTCGTCTTTTGAAACAAACCAATTTATTAGTCAAAATTTCTTTGCCATGCCCTGTTGCCCATTCTAGTCGTTTTCCGATTAAATGCATGGTTCAAATTGATCATTTGTTGTCGGTAGCGATTTGTCTTAACAATTTTACCAGGGTTTAGGAGCTAGAAGTTCACCTCACCTGTCTGGTCCCAACAGATATAAAGCGCTGTCTTCCTGCCGAATCGATCTAGTTTTGCAGTCAAATTTGATGGTTGTCCCGAATAAAACTATGGCTTTTTCCGTTTAGGATTTTGAAAAAAAAAAAATCCATTTTTCATCGCCTGTAACAATTCGATGCAACACTGTTTTTCTATCGTGTCTTCAAAGCAAAATTTCAGAAGTAGTTTTTCGGTTTTCCACCTATTTTCCATTCAATTCATGTGGCATTCATTTTCCAGACTTTATTGAACGGTACGGGTACTGGTTATCAGAACACACTTTCTATCACCCCAAAACGATAATAAGTTTTACGTAACTTCCGAAAAATGTGAACAACTTAAAGAAATGTAGGGTCCACCAAGGTCTGATACGATCAGTGAGTAATGGCACGATCTAAACACACCGATGATGTCATAATCATTCTCGAGGTGTGAAGTCGCTTTTTCTACCTTACCTTTCGGTTTACGTAGTAGTTCTTAAAATTTCCTACAACCTTAATTTATTCCAAAAACTACTTAATTTTTTCATATTGTATTGGAAAGTCGTGCTAGTTTTTGTAACCTTTCATTCGTACATACTACTTATAGCACGCAAAATGCTCAAAAAATTTCATGAAACGGTTTTCTTAAGAAAATTTAAATACTGGCGGTGAAATATAAAAAAATTGACCCAATTTCTTTGCATCACATATAAACGCGTTTGTCTCCAAGTATATGTAGGAGTTTTTGTGGCAGCAATTAGAGTGAAAGCGCTACATCACTGGAATTTCGAAATGAAGACCACAAAAACACTTTTGCCACCGCAATTATTTTGTGGGAGACCTAGATTAGCGTATACAGATTAGTGAACAGGAATACATACATTCGTATGTAAGTGTATGAATATCTATGAATACTCTATCCTTAGAATATTGCAAACAGTATACACTCAAACCTCGTTTTATGCGAATTCAAATTTATGCGGTTTCAAAATTCTCAAATTTTTTCTTTGCAAAAACGATTTTAAGGAAATATTGAATGTTAAAATCCAAAAAAATGTGTTGTTCGTAACAAAGTTACTACTATCTTTAAATTTTTTCGGCATTTCCGGTTCTGATGTATGAAGTATTATTCAAATGCTATGGACGTGGAGTAATATTATATTTTTATTTTATTGAAAAATTATGTATTTTCTTCATTATTTGGAATTTTGTATTAGTTGTTGTTTATTTCCTATCTTTTTCCCTAATTTGTATGGTCTCAGCAAGGGATTCATTTTATGTTGATTTTTTATATGCGATTTTGTTTGAATTTTAAGGGTTAAATTTGAATTTATGCGCTTTTTTATTTAAATCCCTATTAGTGGATTTTGTATGAAGCTAGTGTATCGTTTTATACGAATTTGTTTTATGCGATTTTCTCTGGAACGGATCAATCGCATAAAACGAGGTTTGAGTGTAGAAGGTTGTTGAATGCAACAGATACAATTTTTATTTCAAAAAAATTAATGTTCAAATTAACGTTTGAAAATTTTGTAATCCGTAGTCCAGTAGGTAATGTGTTGCCTTATTAGATAAGACCCCTTGGTTTCCCACTTGGCTCAGATATTTTGAACGTAGTGAAATATGAAAAAAATATTTCTTGGGCGATTTCATTTTAGCAGTCCTTTGGCAGAAACTCTTAGAGAAAATAAAATAACCTTGAAAAGTTTCTCATAAAATCTGTCGTTTGGAGTCGACTTCAAACTGTAAGTCCCGCAACTCATGTATGAAATTAACAAACACAACATAAGTGTTGTGAGAAGCTACGTCGCAATCCGGATTATAGGGTTGTAATCATTAATTCAGTAAGTAAGTAAGTATGACCTTATTCATGCAGTGGAGTGTAGTGGACTTAGCTAAGAAAGAAACAGTGATTTGTTTTGAAAAACTTGGCGTGGCACTTTATATTTACTCTCAGAGTTTTTGCCAGAAATCTGCTGAGAGGAAGGTGACTAAGAAATATTATTTTCAGTTTTGAACCTTGGCCTCCAATCTAATAAGCCAACACACTACCCAGTAGACTACTTTTCGACATTCTCTTATACACTTAGTTTTATTTAAAGATCAAAAGCGTTTAATGAGAGACTCGCTACTAATATTGTGACTACGGTTACGAAAATTCAATTTTCAATTAATTTTCATTGTTATGCACTTTGTTTAAATAAAATATAGTCAACTAGAGCAAATAATGTAGAATCCAAATCTTAAGAAATGAATACAAACATATGGTATTTTAATTAAAGCTGAACTAAAACTATCTGTTAAATTTCTTAACGCATGTATATCTGTTTTTTTTCAGTCTTTCCAATGGAAATGTGTATGAACAGTAGTTTATGTGGCACCCTATGAATTGCGTTGCCAAAACAATTGTCAATTACTTTTCGTGTAGACACGCATGTAAGGGCGTGATCATTTTAACGTCACTTGTTTCGCGCCGCCATAATTTCCTGTTCTTTTTATTCGAAGCTCTCGCCGGCAGCAGACGCAATTTCAAGTCATTAAAAAGAAATCAAATAAATATTTTGTAATCTTAAATTAAAATTAATAAATAATCTAATTAGTGAAATAAGAAACATTCAAATATTTATCGTTTCACTAAATTGGTGACCCCGACGTGATTACAGGTAATTTAACAGAGAGATTTTCTTGTGGACATGAGTACAGTAGATGACAGCGGTTCATCAATGGCGGCTGGGACTGAAAACGACAAGCAACAACCACTGTCACACGAGGTGTCCGTGGTTTACGCCAGGCTTCCCGTACCACAAATGAGCAGCACCAACATAGAAGCCTGGTTCACGACAATGGATTTCTGGTTCACGGCATCAGGAATCGTTGCCGATAAGCAGAAAACGGCTACTATTTTAGCAGCGCTTGATCCAAACATCATCTCCCAACTTGCGGACGTTATTGCCTCTTTGCCGCCGACAGACAGATACGAATACACGAAGGCAAAGATAATCGCACATTTCGCCGATAGCGAGCAACGCCGACTCAACCGTCTCCTTTCCGAAATGCCGCTAGGGGATAGGAAGCCTTCAGATCTCTTTTACGAGATGAAGCGCGTTCCTGGAAACACAGTGGGAGACGCAGCACTCAAAGGCTTGTGGATCAAGCGCTTACCAGAATTCGCCCAACCAGTCGTGGCCGCCTCTACAGGTACTCCGCCGGAATTTACAAAAATAGCCGATTCGATTATAGATGCGATGGCTTCTAGTCAAATCAACAGCATTCGTCAGAGGGAAGCAGGTGAGATCAATGAGTTACGAACAGCTGTCCTCGAACTGGGAAAGCAGTTCGACAAATTATCGACAAGGTCACGCTCCCGCGCTCGCAAGCCCGTTGTTCCACGCAGCCGCTCAGTTCATCGACCAGCTTATAATGAAGAAGCCCCAGGATTTGAATGTTGGTACCACCAGAAATACGGCCGATCCGCTAGAAAATGTCGCAGCCCCTGCAAGCACAGGAAACGCCAGCTAAATTTGCTGTCTTCAAACACAACACCGCCTTCAAAGTGACTCAATAGTTCAACGGAGGATCTTGGCGAAATCCCCCGTGACAGATGTCAAATATTTCGCCTCCAAATCAAAGATAAGTATTCAAACAAGTATTTTTTAATTGATAGTGGTGCTGATGTGTCAGTATTACCCTTAACCTCAAAGTCTTTTGACATTCGCCCAACTGCCGTTACACTTTTCGCTGCCAACGGGTCCCCTATAAAAGTTATTGGAGAGAAGCGCATTAAGTTAAATCTCGGACTACGCCGCGATTTTTATTGGTCGTTCGTGATTGCCGATGTCACATCACCAATCATCGGGTCTGATTTTATAAAACATCATGACCTTTTAATTGACCTTCGGCGCAATCGACTCGTCGATAATACCACCGGGACCACATCAGAGCTTAAATCTGCCACCTACAACGAAGCAGCCTCAATTAGAACTTTCGACGCAACCAGCCCTTTTACCGTTTTGCTAAGGCAGTTCCATGACATCACAAAACTAGCGCCTTATGGCTCTACAACCAAATCTTCCATAGTGCACAGAATTGAAACAACAGGACAGCCAGTTTTTTGCCGACCGCGACGTCTTTGCCCAGAGAAGCTTGCAGCTGCTAGGAAAGAGTTTGATTTTTTAATCAAAACTGGAATTTGCCAGCCTTCAAAGAGCAACTGGTCCAGCCCCCTACACATGGTCAGAAAAAGTGATGGTACCTGGCGGCCATGCGGGGATTATCGCGCACTAAATGCGCAAACGCTGCCCGACCGATATCCTCTACCTTTTTTAACGGATTTTACGACCAACATGCGAGGTAAGAAGATATTTACGAAAATAGATTTACAGAAGGCTTTTCATCAAGTACCCATCCACCCGGATGACATCCCGAAAACCGCTATATGTACTCCTTTCGGCCTCTTTGAATTTAATTACATGACCTTTGGTCTTTGTAATGCCGCTCAGACGTTTCAAAGGCTCATTAATGAGGTACTCCGGGGATTGGACTTCGTCTTTCCATACATTGACGACATTTGCGTTGCCTCTAATTCATTTGAGCAGCATTATTCCGACCTTTCTGAAGTCTTCCGACGTTTGCGCGATAACCGTCTGGCAATAAACCTTAAAAATTGCGAGTTTGGCAAAACGGAAATTAAATTTTTAGGCCACCTGGTAAATGCTGAGGGCATCCGCCCGTTGCCTGAAAAGGTCGAAGCAATAAAACAATTTCCGAAACCAAAAGTGGTACAGGAACTCAAAAGATTTATAGCTATGATAAACTTTTATCGCAAATTCCTACCACACGCCATCAACTATCAAATCCAGCTACAGAAATTAATACCCGGCAACAAGAAGAACGATCGCTCGCCCTTAACCTGGACTCAGGCCGCAGAAGAAGCTTTTGAACGCTGCAAATCCGAACTGGCAAACGCCACACTCTTGGCTCATCCCGCCGCCGAAGCACAACTAGCTCTATATGTGGATGCATCCGATACTGCAGTCGGCGGAGCATTACACCAGCAAATCGATGGCATCTTGCAACCTTTGGCATTTTACTCCAGAAAGCTTACACAATCGCAGTCCAAATATTCGGCATACGATCGGGAACTCGCAGCTATGTACCAGGCCGTCAACCACTTTCGCTATATGATTGAGGGCCGTAGATGTTACATAGTAACCGACCATCGCCCTTTAACCTTCGCATTCCATCAAAAATCAGAAAAAGCTTCACCTCGGCGGATACGACAACTCGACTTTATAAGTCAGTTCACTACAGATATACGTCATACACCAGGTTCAGCTAACGCAGCAGCAGACGCTCTCTCGCGAATAAATTCAATCGGGCAAAATATTGACTTCAACACCCTGGCAATAGCTCAAAAGACGGATAGCGAGCTTCGACAACTTAGAGTAGATGCGGAAAATGGCAAAAATTCATTAAAAATAAAATTGTTTCCTATTCCAGGCTGCAGTCTTCAATTGGCATGTGACGCTACTACATCTCGGATACGACCCATTATTCCTGAAAATTTTCGAAATCAAATCTTGTCTACGGTTCATAACCTTTCACACCCTGGCGTACGAGCTACTACAAAATTGATTTCTCAGAGATTTTGTTGGCCGGGTGTCCGAAAAGATTGCGCAGAATTCGTCCGTAGTTGTATACAGTGTCAAAAGGCGAAAATACAAAAGCATAGTCGATCAGCGGATGCTAAATACGAGCCCCCAAAGGAACGATTCTCTCATATTAACATCGATATTGTTGGTCCGTTTCCACTATGCGAAGGACAACGATACTGCCTCACTATAATAGACCGATTCACGCGCTGGCCAGAGGCTATACCGATTCCAGATATGTCGGCCGGAGTGGTCGTTAGAGCAATTATATCCCAGTGGATATCTAGATTTGGCGTGCCGTCACGAATAACATCAGATCGAGGTCGTCAATTTGAGTCTGGAATCTTCGCTGAATTAATGAGAGCAATCGGCACGACACACTTACGCACCACGCCGTATCATCCTCAGAGCAACGGTATCGTCGAGCGCTGGCACCGATCATTGAAGACAGCAATATTATGTCATAACCCGGCAAGATGGGTAGATGACCTACCAGTCATTCTTCTTGGTTTACGAGTTGCTTTTAAACGCGACATTAACGCGTCACCAGCAGAAATGGTCTATGGCTCTACGCTTGCTATACCTGGAGAATGTTTTCATTCGACGTCAACTCATGACTCTTGCACAGACTACATATCCGACTTTCGTGCTGCGATGAATAAATTAACTTCAACGGATACAGCTCATCATTCCACGCCTCGAGTATTTATTTCTAAGGACCTGCATAACACCACACATATTTTCGTCCGCAACGATGCGATCCGACCTTCTTTGACGCAGCCTTATGACGGTCCATTTCCGGTTATAAAGCGTTTCGACAAGTACTTCACCATTTCGATGAAAGGTCGCCGAAGTAATATTAGCGTCGATCGCCTTAAACCCGCCTTTATCCCTGGAAGTGATATCTGTGACAACTTCAATTTGCCTACATCACAAACTACAACCAGAAATACTCCTAACATGTCAAAGGGAAATTCACCTAACGAGTCGCAAGGAACCTTACCTGACGTACCTCAAAACATTGTGACGCAAGGAATTGCTGGCGACGATCCCTACGTGGTTCCTCCTGACCTTGGCACTCATCCAGTCAACAAAAGCGACGCAGAAGGCCACGGTGCTAACTTTTTCCATCACGTTCAGACTCAAAAACATATTACCAAGGAGGCAAAACCGAAAACTACTTCAAGTGGCAGACGGGTGGTAATCCCTTTTAGGTTCAGATGAACCTCCACCAGGTAGGGGAGTAATGTGGCACCCTATGAATTGCGTTGCCAAAACAATTGTCAATTACTTTTCGTGTAGACACGCATGTAAGGGCGTGATCATTTTAACGTCACTTGTTTCGCGCCGCCATAATTTCCTGTTCTTTTTATTCGAAGCTCTCGCCGGCAGCAGACGCAATTTCAACTCATTAAAAAGAAATCAAATAAATATTTTGTAATCTTAAACTAAAATTAATAAATAATCTAATTAGTGAAATAAGAAACATTCAAATATTTATCGTTTCACTAAATTTATATTATTGTACCTGTAAGCAAATAAAAGGAAAATATTTGTTTTAATTGAATTGAGTTCTTTGTTAGAATTATACTTTCAGAGTATTAAAAAGAAAATTAAATTAAATATTTCAAATAAAAATAATTCGTAAAATTATGTGCTGCTTACCATCATAATACGAATTTGAAATAGGAAAACTCTGCCAACTATAATCAAATAATAGTTGGTATCTCTAATGTTAGCTTTCCATCAAACCACACCATTCCGCAATTACTAGATAAGCTAAGAAAAATAATTTTCAGTCCTACTGTCCATGGTGGATGCGTCTGAAAGACTTGAGGAAACTTTTATTCGGAATTCGGTTCAAACTTGTACTTATAATCATCTGTGTAGGATAATCATTACATTACTACATGAATTTAATATTCTGAATATTAGAATTATGGTTCCGGAAATAGAACAAGTGCTACAATAACTCATTATGACAACGAGCAATTGATGATTGGGAAGATTGCTCATAAAGAGTATTCTATTTACTAAGATATCGATGGAAAAACAGATGCGGTGTGGTTTAATGTAGGTTAGGTTAGGTGGCAGATATTTCCAAAGGAAGAAGTTCGAATTAAGTTAGTATTTATGCCCATTGTGAGATAACAATTAATTATACCCGGGGATCAACCATTCCCTAGAGAAAACGATCCCGAGAAGGGTTGGCAATCCCGCTCTATATTTTCAATCCCGGGATTGCGGGATTTCATTTACCATTTTTTAAAATCCCGGAATTTTTACAGACAACGTCTCAAATCGAATTGCTATCCTCGGTAAATGTGCTTTTTTATAGCTTCATTGGGCTCGTCTGAAATATTTAAAGGATCTTCAAGAGAACAAGAAAGAGATTCAGATGGAAGCTCAGGACAATCTGAAACAATTTCGAAAGGTGCCTTATCTGAATCAGAAGGTGTAACTTCTGAATCAGAAGCTATTAGAAGTGATGTAGCTGGACTTGAAGCATTTAGTCTTTCGAGCAACTTAACTATTAATTTGAGACATTTTATGGAAGAAGGAACCGTTACGAACTCTGTTTCGGATTCGGACTGAACATTTGTTCTACCATTGTGCAGATACTGAAGTACCCCACTGATATCTGTTCTCCTTTGTTGCATGCGAAGGATAAGGGCTGAATGTAGTTTTTCACTTATAACGTTGTTAGCATCTTTAAGTTTTTTTTAACATAAAAGTTATGGCAACATCGGCTGTGAACAGATTAGCATCCCGACGGCAAAGGGCGTCAACCGTTGCTTTAACTGGGACAAGAGCACTAATGGTTGGTTGGACACCATGGGCAAAGCATAACTGTTGATTTACAGGTAATAATCTGCCAACTTTTTTCATGACACTTGCACTGTCTGTCATAATACCAACTATATCTTTTCTCAAGTTAAGTCCATATACTCCAAGCTTTTGTTCTAGAAGCCCAATACATTTGTCTGCAGGCATTGATCCTTTTACTCGAACTAAGCCTAAACTTCAGAACTGACAGTTCTGTGCATGTAAATTAATATTCAAGTATCGACGATTACGTAGTGATGTCCATTCATCAAACGATAAGAAATACCTTTCTCCCACACCGAATTCAGGGTTTTTTTTGTGAGCTATTTCAGTGATTATAGAATATTTTATTTTGTTGCTGTAATCTACAACCATTTGGCGGACTGTGTTGACAGTCGTAGGTAAACTTTTAAATCCCGTTGCTGTAAGACCTGGACGTAATTCACTAGAACGGCATATATCGTTAAATCCCATCAAGGGCTGTTAGTCGTGCAAGTGTAGCAGAAAGTGATTTGTCTTCTAGCCCCAGCATAGGAAAATACTTGGTTAAGGGTTTAGTTTTTTTTATTGGTGGTTCATCTGCTTCTGGTGATTTTGGCGAATTATTGGCTGTTGTGAGATTAATTTTATGGGCCGAAAGTAGATGCGTATGGAGACCTTTCGTTGAGCCACCTCCAGTTTTTAAAATCTTTTTGCAGTCGGCATGCTTACACATCGCTATCTGGTCTTTTTCTTCTCTTAAGAAATGTTTCCAAACAGTAGAGTTACTTTTTTTTCATAGTCCACGTAAGAAGCCATTATATTTTTGAGAAAATTTTCAGTAATTTTAATAGTATTTTTGAAATAAGCAAAAATATAGCATTAATATGTGCTACTGACAATAATCAACAACAACAAACTATAAACAACATCCTATTCTTGCTGAATCCACTTTTTGTTTTTATTTTCAACTGTGAAAATTTAATTGTTTACATCTCAAAAAAAAAAAAAAAATCGCAATTTGAAGTTTTGTTTCTAATTTCAGGGCGGTTAATGCATTGAAGCAATAGATTCTAATTTCTGCAAATTCGAATTAGTGAGAGTTCTAATATACGATTTTTTTCATTGCGGCTTAAAAAGTCAAACACGGGATTAAGTGCTCAATCCCAGGACTTTGGAATTGTTAAAAACTGCGGGATCCCGGGATTTCGGGACCCCGGGATTCACAACACTAATCCCGAGTACAAAATACATCTTGCTGTTGCAGCAATCTTTATATTAGAAAGCTCGGTCAACGATGTCAGAGAGTGAGAGCTCAAAAATCTCCGTCTCTTTATCGCACATGATGTGAAAAACAGTCTTTTCCTGCTCATCAGACCCACAGCTGTTGCAGAAGTCTTTAGTTGGAATGCCGAGTCTTTCGGCATATCTACCAAAAGGGCAATGGCCCGTAAGGAGCGCTAAAGGGCGATGGATGGCCATACTATTTAAGGACAGAAGTGAGTCAGTCTTTTTTTTTGTAGAGTCTGGAAATATTGCACATACTTCCTGCTGCCTATGAGATTGAGCCTCCTTGTAAAATAAGTGGATGATATCAAAATTAACCGAAGCAATGGGAATACCAATGCTTTTGACATTGGCCAACTCATTAGCAATCCACTTTCCAACGATATCCCTGTAGCCCTGAACACATATAAGAGCTACCTTTGAATGATAAAAAAATGGACGGGCATTGAAATTACATTCGATACTATCCGAGTAAATCAGGAGATTTTCAGGGAAAATCACTGTACTCAACAGATTCTAGATTTCTAGATTGCCGTGACCTCTGCTTGGAAAACACTACAGTGATAAGGTAGCCTGCAAGGTTGTTTAGATGGCTTAATTTAAAAATAATTATAAAACTCTAGAGTTTAGAAGCTACGCTGCACTAAGTAAGGAAGTCGGCATAATATAACCGAAAATTATAAAATTAAATTTCATAAAGATATAGGACCATAAATGCAAAGCGCATGAGAATTAAGTACGTACTGTATTAAAAAATAAAAAAAAAAAATGAAAATATCAATTCATTTCTCTGTTGCTAAGAGATAATGTAACTTACGCTTAATCATAATAAATTTGCTAATAATTGACTCTTATCAGAAACAAAATAAATTTCCTCATAAGAAATATTCCACATAGTCATCCACTACGTATGATTAATATATGAAATACTGAAGCAAACTAAAATTATTTTGCCATTAATTAGGTATTAAATGGAATAATAAATTTTCCTATTTTTTGCCAAAATGAAATCAATATAAATATTATACACTAAGAATAAAAAGTTTTCGTACACATCGTTTTTTTCATTATCTTCAAATATATTTAAGTGTGTTTCTATCGATACAAAATAGAAAAAAAATCTTTTCTCAGCTTAGAAAAAGTCAACGTACATAAAAAGTTACGATGTCATATGAATAGTTGTTATAGTGAAATATGTTTTAAGTTCTAATCTTATTTTACATTATCAAAGAGAGGTTTTAAATCCATTTGTGACTTACGAAACGCAAAGAAACAAACAGCAAAGCAAAATTTAATTATCGAATTATTTAGGGGTGTATTGCAGTATGCAAACTGGTTCTGCCTTAATTTATCGATCAGATGACCTGATGGATCAGAGTATTTAGATATTTTTTTTATCTATTTTCAGCAAGATGGTGAACCTAAATATACTGATAAAGTGAAACAGTGGCTTCTATACAATGTTTCTAAACAATTGGGATGACCTTCTCTAACTGTGGGATTTATTAAAAAAAAAATTTTATACTTTTATGTGACATTAAAATATGTACTAAAAGAAGTGATGCAATAAAAATGAAAGAATATGATCCACGAAATACTGGTAGACTAAAAAACTAGTTAATAAACTTTTTCGCGCAAGTTAATTGAATTTTTTTTTCACTTTTTATCTTTATTTTGTTGTTATTACTAGGAGCTTACTTTAATTTACCTTTAACATTATTTCAAGAAACCAATTCATAAAAACTATTTGAATTAGAATAAAAAAATAAATTTTTAATAATATTTATTTTATAGCCACTAATGTAAGTTGAATATGCGGAATTTTTCTGCCGAGTGTATCTTTGGAAACACATGATTATAGTTTATACACCATTATGTGGTAGATTCATGTGAATACTCTATTATACACTGACAAGCAAAACAAGGTGCTTGTTAAATATATCTTTACTTAAAAGTGCTTTAAGAAGAAAAAGAAAGTTTGTTAAACTTTCAGCATTTGATCTTTAATATAATAACATAATATACATATTAAATTTAATTATAACAGAACAAAAGCAAAAATTTTTAAAACAAAACTAGAAAGCACACAATTATTTTAAAATTACTTTTATGGACTACTCATGAGATTGACATGGATAGCTCATACATAACAGCTTCTCGGGGAAAACCATGGTATGTAAAAGATTTAGAGAGAAGTCCTGCGGATGCCATTCAGGTATGCCTTGATGGTAAGACCTATAGTGTCCCATGGGGAAATTGTCTCGATAGATCGAACATATCTGAAAACAGCTCAAATGGAGGTTGAGAAGATACGGAGACTAGCTTCTGCAATAAGAATCTGTCCTACAGTGGCGCTAGCAGCTCTGTAAGTCCGCTGTGAAGTCCGAAGTGAAGACCAAAGCTTTGTAGACTTTGGTTAGGTTGATGAGAGCCAAGTCTAACATGGAATTCACTAGGGGATTTCGTGAACTGAGGAATCAATTGGTTATCACTCTTAACGGTCCTCCGGATAGAACCAGTATGGTTTCGGTAAAAACTTTGAAACGGATTTAGCAACAATAACGAATGGAGTAATCTGGAAGGTACATAATCTTTTACAAGGGGAATTATTTTGTAGTATTCAGATGAGACAAATAAGGACCTTATAAGAGGAGTAGGAGTTTTTGGTCCGTGAAAGAAATGTACCGACCCCATGGGAAAGTACAGTAGGAGGTACAAAAGCCATGATATAGCAATACTATTTAGAATTCAAATAGAGACATTCGAGCACTATACTGTTATGGGGTTAAATCGAAGAGTATGTAACTGTCTGCTGTTGTTTAGAATGGGAAGATAAAAAGAAGCAAAGACTCTTCACAAACCAAGTAGATTTAAGGCAATCAAAACTCTTTTACGAAATTACAATAAGAGGAGATTCGAGACAGACTATCCAGGAATAAACCTGTAGTTGATAACCGTCATTTGACGGGGCACTGTAGACTTAGAGTACACTTATTCAGAGTGGGACTCAACATAACCAACATGTAAATTTTGTGGCGGTGAGAATGAATCATCGAAACACATTCTTGAAACCTGAGGGGTAGGAAAGACCTGACGATCAGAAAGGGGAATTTGTCAGGGTAATAGGCTTGAAGAAGACATTACGGTGATACCCTATTGAATTTAAAGGGGGTTCAATAGATCATGTATTCACAAAGCTAAGGCACCTCTTCACGGCGATAGTGACAATAATAGGTGGCTCTCGATTGAATTGTTAGAGCAATGATGGTGGGATTCTGCTTCAGAACATAAAAAATCTTTAGAAGATTATCGCGTGGTTCTTAGCTTGTTGTCGGCCTATATAATTAATTTTTTTCTACGCTTTAATAATTTTATTTTACTTACAAAGGTCACGAAAAACTTTGAAAATGTAATACCGCCAGAGAAAACTGTAAAGACCCAAATTTCTTATAAGGCGTACCAGCCTTATATAGAAAGAAAATTAATCCTTTATAACGGCTATAATTGAAGAAGTTCAATCAAATGTTGTATTGAAAAGCAAAGAAAGTTTTTGTTTTATTGTTTTTGTTATTGTGAACTTCACTTCCACCAATATCATCCACGTATAACAGCAAATGTCATTTAATTTCGAACGATATGTTGAAAAGTTTTCCCATAAGAAAATTATTATAAATTCGGTACCAATGACAATGCCAGGAAAGTTTTTATTATTATCCTTTGAATGAAATATAAGGCTATTTTCTGTAAATCGGATTTATGAAACGTCAGAACGATTTTCCAACGATGGTAGTCTACCAATACAAGACAAACATCAACTTTCCCTCCATTATTTGTAAATCGCACACGTTAGCTGTGTATTGGCAAGCCAGAACAAACACATGACAGTCGAAGGACAATAAATGGAAAATCTTGAGCTTCAGCAGCATAAATTATCTCTTAATCTCATTTTTGACTTTTTTGCTTTTGCCGGCAATAGTATTGAAGAATTTCCAATAAAATGCAAATTTTAAGGTAAGACTTTACCTCTGTATCATGGTGTTAAAAAGGGATTTTACGAAAAATTAATATAAAATGAAAGATGGAAAACATTAAAAGTGAAAAGAAGTCCGAAATGAAGGTCATATGTGAGTATTGGAATACCGTATTCATAAAAGGTTTACGCAATTGAATTAAATGCGAAAAACATTTAAATTTAATTTATTTTAATTTTTTTTCGCGTTTTGTGAATATTATGCTTGAAATAATTGAAGATTTTTGATGAGATTATATGGAAAAAAAGGCTAAAGAGGTTTAAGTTCGAGTGCTAATATTTTCTCAGACATTTTTGACCATCATATTCGCTGTTATTACCTTCACGATAAATACTTCAACACCACTTCTATATTAAACACCAAACTTCAAAAAACACTTCATGACTTTATTTTTTATTTATTTTTATTAAAAGGTTTCTATACTTACTACAATAGTTGTATGAGTAATCGCTTTACTTTCAAAAAAAAAAAAATTGAAGGCGAAATACATTAATTGTATATCTCCATACATTAGTTTTGATTTTGAAATCATTTGTCTGATGGAGCAATATTGTAACCCGAATATGAATATTAGAATTGCCACAACACTTTCACAGCAAGTGATAGAAATTGGGGTCACACTTAGTTGCCATGATCACACAAAAGTGATGGGCAACAAACGGTGTCTCTAACATAATAACCCATAAAGCCCAATTTCGCACGTAGAAATTTATAATTCTTACCAACAAAAAAGCCCTTTGAAGTAAAAAATGTTGTCCAAAATAATTTCAGCTAAAAGCATAGAAAATATTGCATTTTTACCTCATAGCACTTCTGAAAAGAACGTCGTTTGTAAGACGCTATGTCACTAACACCAGACTTATTAGACGTGATGCCGTGTTTCCAGCCCCAGCTCAGACATCTCGAACAAAACAAAACGTGAAAAAGTATTAAAAATATTAACACACAATATGGATGGTGTGAGAAGCTAGGTCGTAATCCTGACTAAAAGGTTGCAATGGCCAATTAAGTAAGTAAGTATGTCACTAAAACAAGTACCTGCTCACTTATTCCGGTCATCTTTTTCATTGCTGTGTACAGGTTTTTCTGTGAAACAAACAAACGTTTGTAAAAAACAAGAATCGGTCATAGAACAGACAGAACAGTTATTATTATTAAGATCCTGGCATAAAATTTGACAAATTTTGCTTCAAATACACAATAGAAAATCAGTGTTGCATCAACTTGTTGCTAGAAATGAAAAATGGATTTAATTCCAGAATCGTAAACGGAAAAAATCATAGATCTAGAACAACTATAAACTTCGCCTGCAAAACTAGATCTGGTGTGACGTTAATAAATATTGTAAAAAAATTGTACACTCTTTTTAACGAGTAAACCTTTGGTATCTCTTCTGGAGTACACTTTATTTTGACGTTCATAATATAATCGATATTGCCGTTAAGTAAATAATTGTAAAAAGTAATATTTGATCCATGCACGAACACTTTCGTTTCCACTTTACATTACAATGTAATGATTACATTAACTTGATTGTAGAATATGAAAACACCAGGTGAAAGTAAATGTAAAAAAAAAAACTTAAGTTCTTTAATTTTTCTTCATTTTTCCTTCGTTTTATGCCAATAAGAAGACGAAAATTAAGGTGAGTATAAATATTATTAAAAGAAAAAAATTAAAAAATGACGTCAGAAGAAAATGTGGAGTACAAAATACTTTTAAGTCCGACTAATTAGAGGTAAGAGGTAAGAAAATTATGCACAAATATTTTCGGTGTAAATAGAAGGAGGAGTGATGTCCTGATAAATACGACAAAACTAGGTGCCAGGCAGGAAAAGAGTTGATGGTGAGTCAGTAAAATAAAAAAGGACTTAAAAATGTACGGGAAGCTTTATTTAGAAAACTGTAAACCAATACATGCAAAATATAAAATTATATATAAATTTATGAACATTAATTTTTGTTGACATTTTGAGAAACTAAATGAAATGAAAATTTAAATAAAACAAAATTGTTCGTGAACTATCTTATTTACTAACTTAATTCGTCATTACAATCGCATAGTCAATATTTAGACGACTTAGCTTCTCACACAATCAATTTGTGTGTTAATTTTTTTTAACATAAGTATATACCACTGTTTAATGTCGATTCCGAAAGACAGATTTGATAAACTTTTCATTGCAATTGTGTGTTTACCAGAAGACTGCACAGAGGAAATCACAGAAAGAAAAATTTGATCACTTTCCGTTTTGCTCGAGCCGGAGCCAACACACTACCTACTAGACTACGATGCGAGATATCACATATTTTTTTGTTTTTATTTGTTGGAATCCCACTCTAACTGAAACA
This sequence comes from Sarcophaga caerulescens, assembly GCA_927399465.1. NCBI lineage: Eukaryota > Metazoa > Arthropoda > Insecta > Diptera > Sarcophagidae > Sarcophaga > Sarcophaga caerulescens. The sequence continues at coordinate 68,684,772 of OV656873.1, forward strand.
TATAAATCAGACGTAATTTGAATTGCTTTGACAATTGCTGTGATTTGCGACTTATTCGCATACACCTCCAATATAGGAAAATTCCACAAGAAAAAAAATAACGAGTCAAATGTGGCTTGAGCAGTGATGTTTTGGGATACCTTGGAAGCTCTTGAATCTCAAAGAAATTAATATTGTCAGAAATTCGACAATTTTGTTTGCCTTCAGACCCACTCACCCGGAAATGGGCCTCATTATTGAAGATGATTTTTCTATGAAAATTAGGGTCAATTGCCACATAGTGATTAGTCCTTATATAACTCTAAGAGCGAATTTTGGAGATCATTTGGAAAAACGGTTACCAAGTTGCTATACCTCAAACAAAAGTCGATTGAACAACTTGCTCATGAGCGAATGTAAACAGAAAACACTAGAAAAAACTGGTACATTCAATGCCAAATAGTTTAAATGGAGTAACTGGCCTTAAGGGATATCCTACTTAATATAAGGAATAACATTTTCATATATTGGGTCTTTGAATCTTAAATTTACTATGAGTTCTTCGTGGCTGCACCTACACTTATGCGATGCAAGAGTATGGAGCAACCAAATACTTTTCCTTATTTTTCTTATGGTTTGTGAAAACCACTAAAAATTTTTTACAATATATTTCCATTCTATTCTAAGTAAAATAAATATAATAAAAATCAATTATTTGTACATGGTATTGCTTAAAATTCATGAAATTGCTAAAAATATATTTGTATATTTCAACATACATATTGAAGAAAAGCGGAAATTAATGTTGGAAATCCAAATTTTTACGTTCCATTTTCACAAGCTATTTTGTATTGAAAATATCTCCTGTAAAAAATAATGATAAATTATTGAAAAAAATATGTTGACAACAAATACACACATTCATTAATATGGTGAAAAAAAAAATATTTTTAATAAAAGTTTGCAACATATTCTACCTAACATTTATTGTGTTGTAAAACATAAAATTGTTGTAAAAAAGAAAAAAAAATTGTTTTTAATATAAAATAAAGGCATGAAAAGAAAAACATTTCACTGTCAAAACTAGAAAAAAAATATTGTTGCGATAACGTTACACTTTCAGTGTCACTGCTGGCTTATATTTTACACACGCTGTGTTGAATGTTGTATCCATAGTATGCATACCTCAACACTGTCTTATTGAAGTAAACGACCTAAAGCAGTGAAGGCAATAAAAAAGTGATATACTTTCAGGGAAAATCAATATGGGTATTATGTGGGGCAAAATAATGAATGCCCAAAGAATACAGGAATACAAACATTCAGATGAGACAAATAAAAACAGTTATTTAAAGTTTATTTTTTAAATAAAGACTTTAATTTCACACTTAAAAATTACTAAAAATTAGTAAAATACAATCTTTATTAATACTATACTATACTACACTACATAATCACAGCTGTATATTTGCTTTGATTTCAAGAGAATCATACTTTCATGTAAAACAGACCGGTAGACCTTGTCACTGGCTTTTTGTATATTTCTAGATATTCAGAAACAGTTACATACTCACTTTTATGTTGTGATCATTAAATAAAGAATTAATTTTTGTTTTTATAAAATATTATTTTTATTTGTTGTTATCTACCAGAGTACTTGCCATACTCTTTAAGCAGTAGAGTACAATTTGTTTACAAGAGTTTAGTTTTCTTGACTCTTACTTCTTTTAATTTTTTTTCAAATAGTTTGAGTACTGGAATTAAATTTACTTCACGGGTTATATAAAATATATTTGTTACTTCTGGGTCATTGGCTGCTATTTGTTATCTTGTTTGTAGAAATGGAATCTTTTGGTTCTCTTGAAACCCAATCCATTGCTCGTTCGATATTGTCTGCAATCATAAAAGAATTGTATAGAATTAAATAGTTTATCAATTATTCTATTTTTTATCTTATGTTATCAAACAGAAATAGAACTTAAAAACTACAATTTTCTTAAATAAAGTTTTCCCTGTAATGGAAGAACGTTTTATTAGTTTTTTTTTATAATACCAACACTCAAAAGATGGCCTCTATTCATGCAGTGCATTGTGCTGGAATTAAAAATATATGTAGGTTATAGGGAAAAGCACAGAAAGAGTAGTATTTTTGGACAATAATTTGAATCTTTTGAAATTTGGCAGGATAGACCTTTGCAGGTAGGAAGTTCTACATACGGATAGTCCAGCTAAATAACGAATACTCTTTGTAATGCAGTGTGCAATCCACTGGTCAATCGACCACAAATGGATGTGCCCTGCACGAAGGATAAGATTACACGATTTTTGGGAAAAACTCCCTGTATCTCGCTAGAGCAAAATCCGTATTAGTAGCGTTCGAACAGTGAAACACAAGTCACATTGTGACGATGCTGCAATGAATCAATGGAGTTGGTTACCCTACCATCATTAATGAGCACCTTCGTTCTCTCTTGTACGCGGTCGAGAAGCCTCATAATAGAGTTTCAGGCACCGGCCTATATATTCTCTGTCGGATATATGTACGTACATACATACATAATTTGTCATTACAACCATTCAGCCAGGATTACGATCTAGCTTCTCACACCATTCATGTTGTGTGCGTTAATTTCTTATACATGAATGGCGGCTCCCAAAGTCTCATTTTTTAGAAACTTTTCGTGTTTCCATGTTCATAAGTTCCGGCATCAACAATTTTGTAGATCCTTGATCGATTATCTGGTTTCCTAAACTGTTTTTATATACTTTTTTCTTCTGAGCGTACACTAATTTTCAAAGATGAAAGTGGCAATATATCTTACCAATTTAAGAAAGTAACATAAAAAATTATGTACTAGTTGGAGTACATTCACCACTGCTAAAACTAATTGGTTACATTTACGAGCAGGCGCAGATGCAGCAAGAACTAGTGGATCAATTTCATTGCCTTGACTAATAGATTTCTACTGTAACTCGTCTTTTTGATCTCTCAGATTTTTTTGGCAAAAAGTTAATTGCAACCGTTCACGCCGCAATTAGTGGAAGCAGGCTGCGTTTCATGTTTTCTTAATAAAGTATTGCCTTTAAACCACACAGCATGCTGATTTTCACAAACTTTCATTCTTCATATATGTACATATTTTAATAAATATATTTGGAACGTACTAACCACTTAACGACTTTAAATACTCCTATAAATAAGATACTTTCAATGACAGAAATTTTTTAATTTTTTTTTTTTTCAAATTATTTTAAACTCTTGCTATTAAAAATATATTTAACTAACGCAGAGACTTGTGTTACTTTTTAATAAGAACTAAATTTATTCACAAATTCATAAGAAATTTCAGGCCTTTGAGCTATAAAATATAAAAGTTTGAATTCTTCTCTTAATTATTGTTGAGTAATTGAGTGTAAATTTTGAGTTAATCAAGATACAAAAGAAAAAAAAACTGAGAAAACTTTTGCATTCAAATTCTATCAAATTCAGATACAATTTTTTATAGCAGAAATAGTAGAAAAGAAATTTTGTGCAAATTGACAACAAAAAAATGTTTAATTACCAAAAAAGAAAGTAAAGATTGAAGAAATATATTTGATGAAAAGCAATTGGGAAAAAAACATGATTTTGTAGAAATTTTCTCTATAAATTACAAAATTGAAGGAAACACTGATTCAAATTATTTTATTTATGTTGGTAGTTTAATTTAAAAACCGGACATTTTTATTGGAAATAAATGCTTTTTTAAAATAGTTTTTTTGAAAGAATATGACAATTATCGTTGGTGTCCAGATCATACAATTTTTGGGCTGGCGATATTATTCTCAAAGATATTTAGACTGCCTCTAGTCCAAAATCCTTAATAAATAATTTTTTTTTCGGGATACATTAGATGCTCTAGGATCTTATGTGAATTCAAAATTCGACAATTTTGATTGTTCACGTATTCATTAAAACAGAAATGTGTCACATCGAATTTGATTTTTCAATTTTTCTTTGCCCGAACAGATTTGGATAAAACAAATTTATTATTTGCACGTGTTTTTAATATTATATCTGTCTAAACTGATTAAAAAAACCAGCACCAAGAAAATTGTCGTTGTAAACTTTTAAATTTGGAACGAATAAAAATAGGATACTAAGAAAAGAAGAGCTCAACGAGACGTTACAGTACTATCTGATAGTCTGCGCACTAGTTTGGACAACTCTACTCTTCCAGAGATAAGGTATAGAGAAGCAGAGTCCTTTCTTAAGCCAGACTAATTTGAGACAATCTATACTTTTGCTCAGTAATTATGGCGAGCAGATATTTGTTCCTTGCATTAGACTACCCAGAAATAGTCTAAAAATATTGTCGGATATTAGAGACTAAAACAACAACTTACAGAATAGAAATCAGCTTCATTTTGTTGCAAAATTCAATCGATGTATAAAAATAATCAATTTTCGATTCCCCACACTCAAGTGAAGCGTATTTCAAAGATAGCGTTCTGAATGAATCAAAACAAATGATAGTCAGAAGGGTCAAGGTCTGAGTTATTAGGTGGTTCAGGCAAAACTTCACATCCAGTTTTTCCAAATATTTTTTGACAGGCGCGGCAATATACAGCCGAGCGTTACATGATGGAAAATTACGGCCTTGCGCCTTGTTGCATCATAAGAGCATTTTCCAGCCAATGCTTCCAATGCTATACAGGACTCCCGTGATAAGTGGGCTTGGTTTAGCAGCTCATAATGGATTACACTCTTTTGATTCTACTAAATAAATAACATTAACTTGGCGAAATGGATGTGTATAATATACGAGTATAATTTTTTATGCTTAGGATCATTATAGGTAATCCATTTCTGGGGGTCAGTAATAGTTCGATGCAAAAACGAATTCCTGTTAAATCCATCAAACAGCATTTAAATTATGTAAAATATTCTTTAAGTATTTAATGAATCCTACTGGTTTTAAATGCTTTGAAATGCTTGCTTCAGTCACGTCTAATGATGGCTCATGCTGTTTTTTTGTCTGACATGAGCGGGTAATGTTTCTAATTTATGGCCATCAAAACTTTTTGAATCTCCCGCATGCTCTTTGTTTTTGATATCAAAATCACAATTTTTTAATTTGCAAACCACTACTACATACATCATATTTTTGATAGCATGTGTTCACTGTATAACTCCACATGTGCACGATGACTCACACGTGATAAAAAGTGACTCAACATAATTTCCCATTACAAAGAAGGCAGTCCAAGCTTTTACGACAAATTGTGTGCGCTCCATGGTATACTCGTAACGACAATATCCATAGAGATCTCAACATTCCTACAATTCAGGAAGAAATTAAAAAATTCGCCATAAAATACGTCAATAAACTGACGATTCACCCCAACGCATTGGCAAGGGACCTGCTTCATTTCGACGGCCATCAGAGGCTAAAACGAAGAGACACATTGAGCCTCGCTCGACGGCTGCACTGACCATAATTTCTAATGTAGTATAGTATTATTATAAGATTTGAATACAATATATAGTTAACACGCTGGTGGTAACTATTAACCTTCAAAACTAGATTTAAGATTTAAAAACTATTGTAAATTTCTTTAGGAAAGATTCAATAATAATAATAAAAAAAAAAAAAAAAAAAAAAAAAAACATAATTTCCCACAAAATGGTGATTTTTCTCACAGATTGAAATATTTCCTATCGTGGAAGAAAATCAAACAAAGAATTGCTCTCTCAATTCTGTGCGAAAAATCACCATTTGTAGGAAATGATATAAAATGACGTTATTAGGTACTTAATGTCATTTAATTAATTAACTAAATTAATAATTAACTAATTAATTAATTAATAACAATAACATGATTATGAATTATTATGGCGGGCATTCGTGACCAAAGTTCTGTACATTAAACAAGAAAACAAAATTAGACATATTTGTTAACATTTTTTTTCAAATCCAAACTTCAGCTAAAATACTGCTCGTTTTGGATTTAATGTCATGATTCAGTAAAATATACAACGACTCATGCAGTCCAGTTTGCAACGAATATTAGTAAAATGACCAGGTACTCTCACGAAATATTTTTTTTTTTTTTTTTTTAAATACAAAATCTGTTAAATAAATGGTCTGAAGTTATAATTAATTGAAATTTCATGAAATATTCCTAAAAATATTTGATGAACAGCATGAAGTTGTACAGGGACATACTAAGCATGAATATTGGAATGAACACAGTAGTTTGGTGTTATTGATAGAACCAGTATACATACATATATATGTAGTTAATCATAACAGCCCTTCAGTCGGGATTAGAACCAAGCTTCACACAGCACTTATGTTTATGCGTGTTAAATTTATACCTGAGCAGCGAAAACAACAGTTTAATGTCTACTTCAAACAACATATTTTTGGAGGAACTTTCCGTGGTAATTTCATTTATTCTCAGAGTTTTTGCCAGCAATCTGCTGAGAGGAAGTCACCAAATAAGTATTTTTTCATATTTCGTTTTGTTGGAGATGTTTAACCTGGGGTCTGAATGGAGGCCTCGCTCGCTTCTAATAAGACATTGGATTGTGAAAAACATTAAAAATTGTTTTGTTTTATAACAAACTAGAAATAAATTAATAAACTAGATATAAAAAACATGAATTATTTGTACATAACATTGCTTAAAATTTATGAAATTTGCTAAAATATTGTTACGTTTTTACCTTTTTAAAAAACGTTTAAAATATGAGTTCGTTGATTGCAAACAAAATAAAAATAAATTCGTGTTTAGTTTCAATTAAATTCTTTATTTTTCGCATTATTTTTGTATGCCACTGTTTATAACTTGTCGTATACAACAGTAACTGCTTGTTCGCTATTTTTCTTTGCTTACGCCCTTTGCGCAAACAACAACACTAGTTCGTTAGATCTTCAAACCACGACTGTTCTCTTCACAAGCAACGCGTCTTCACGCAAGACTGACTGAATTCTTACTACTGGTTGCCTGCTTTGTCTTGCCTTTTTATATGCTCACGTAAACAGTCTGATGAGCGTTCTTGAAGTCGAATGTTCGTGGTTTCAAATTCTCGATAATTCCATTGCGATTTCCTTGTTGTTTGCGTACTTTGTTTACGTTGTATGTTGTTGCGTTCTTTCTTACTTGTCTATCCCTTTTTCTTTCATACTGATTGTTTTTTTTTTTTTTGTAGCTTTTGGTTATCGTTTTAATGTTAAACGATGTTACACCGTTTCCATTTTCGAAACAATGTATTCTGGAATACATATTATCTATGTTGAAATCATAAGAAGAATTTTTTAAATACATTAAATTTCCTTCTTTTGACTGTGTTTTATAAACTTTTATTATTTATCTTAATAAATCATAAAGTGTTTGTTTTAAAGTCACATGGCGCATTCATTGATAATAATTGAAGTACCCACGCATAGTTTTTATGGCAAGCATTTAAAAAGAAAACCATTTAAAAAAGATTTATTTTTTGGTTTGCTGTTGGTGTTGATAAATTAATATGTTTGTGTTGTTATTGGTTATGTGGCTTTCTTTCGCACTTTAGTGCAAATTTATTTAATCTTTTCAAGTGCTCATAAATATATACTCTCTTACTTTTTCATGTCCTTATCCACAGTTGTTCTGTCTACATATAAAATTGTTGAACATACATGAACACATACACTTAATGTTTCGATTGCTAACATTTATTTGCTTCCATTTTAAAATTAACAATAATTTGGGTAGTTATTGTAGTGATAATTTTTTATTGCTGCTGCTGCAGTTTGTTTTTCTGGTTATTGTTTTAAAAAAAGCGGCAGAATGTTCAATATTTCATTTCATATTTCATTGTAATCTTTTAAAGAGATTTAAAATATTTAGCTTTTTTTTAAAAAAGTTTTTGAAGCAACAATTTATAAAGAAAAATTTCTGTTCTCAACACAATAGCATTTCATCTTCTGCAAAGGGAGACTCATTGTTTTGTAGAAAATTCGGTAATCGGTAACGACTCATTTTACCTGAATTTAAAGAATTTAATCAATGCGAGATGAGTGGTAGTACTTTCATCGCATGATCACTAAGTGCTGGATAAACATACCGAAAGTTGGATTATAAAGTCTCTCTTAAAATCATTGTGTTCGTGTAAACAACATTTAGAGTTTGGAAACTGCTTCTACACTACAAATAAAGAGAAACTTATGTGCGTATGTCTACCACAGCAACGCATTAGATTAAAAACTCAAATGCATTGGGTAATATGTTAAATATCTGTCATCTGAAGAGTCACATATGTAGTGAAATATCTTCCATTTACGAATCGGAATAAACGTTTTACATTTTACACACGAAGAAATATAGTGAGAGCTTGCATCAGAAGTGGTAAACACTTTTCGGGCATTATGCAATGTACGCACTGCCGAAAATATCGCTCCTGTAGGAAAAATGTTGCATACATAACTGGTCATTACAACCCTACAGTTAAGATTACGACCTAGGTTCCGCCTAGCTGTATTAATTTATCCATAGTTTAAAATCGGCTCCAAACGACAGATTTTTGAGTTATTTACTCTCAGGGTTTTTGCCAGAAATCTGCAGAGTTACAGTCCGCGAAGAAATATATTTTATATTTCGTTCTGTTTGAGATACCTGCCGTGGAGTTTGAACCGTTTCATGAACTCTAAGAAGCCAACACTACTACGTAGCATATAATCCAAATTTGTCGATTACACGGTGTCCTCAGCAGTTCGTCCAATAATTATGGTTTATTTTAAATTTGTATTCTCATCTACGTCCATATAACAAATTATTACACGTTTTGGTAGCGACAGTTCATCATCATGTAATGAAAGCGTATGAAATTGGTAAAAATACGAATGGAAATTTGATTGTCATGCAGCTCTCTTCCTTTTTTTTGAAATTTTACAAAAACTATCACACTTTATTAGATCACGGATGCATTCATTTTACTTTGTTTTGGTTTATTAACCATGTAAACCCAAAAAATCTTTCGTATGATTTTTACTCTCATATTTATAATACAGATGGTACCCTGCAATAATTTCTTTCTGATAACCTCTCTCTTGCCATGTAAGCTAGCTTTTGAATCAGATCAGGAAATCTAAACCACTACACGAATAACACGATATAATAACTACGTGACACTGTGCGGTTTACACAGGGTTTTGTTCTCAGAATTTGAATACGACCTCAGAATTTATTCATTTCCCTAGGTTTCCCAGATATGCTAATCAAATATGCAAAAATACGGTTTTTGACTGTTAGTCGGATTTGGATTTCGCGGAACAAATTTTTTATAAAACTATGGCCCGGTTCCTGGGTTACTTATTTTTTGAAAATTTGTCGGTCTCTCTTATTGAATATTATGTTCGCATTTAATTTAACATTGCTTTACGTTACAATTGAAATCGTCTTAGTCTAGTAGTTAGTATGTTGGCTTATTACACTTGAGGTATTGGTTTAACCCCAGGTCAGACATCTCGAACAAAACGAAATATGAAAAACTTTTGAAGAGCAACTTATTCTCAGTAGTTTACTGGCAAAAACCCTGACAGTCTATAAAATTTTATTGAAAAGTTTCCCAGAAGCCTATCGTTCGGAATCGACTTTAAACTTTTGGTACAGCCAATTCCGGAGAAGCTAGGTCATAATTCTGACTGCTTGATTTCAATAACCAATTATGTATGTATGTATGTTACGTTATGCTTGAAGCTAAGGCTGGTTAAGGCTTTCTAATTTGAATAGCATTTGTTTTTTCTTTCTCATTTTTCTTATACATTTGTACAAAAAGATCACAGTACACTTCCTGTATTTATTCGTTATTTTTTCTCTGTTATTACTTTAAGTAAATTTAACTTTATTGAAGATGCGAAATTATAATCTCGTTACAGGTGTTATAATAATTTTATGACATTTACTCAAATATACTCATTTACATACAATATTTTACTGAGTTTTCTTGAACAACTCACATTTATTCGTGTAAGCACTCTTCAATATTGTCAACACTTGCATTTGTTTTCATGTAAACATTTTAAAAAACTTTGCTGCTCACTGTAACAAATGTGTGAGAGCGTGAGAACAATTATATTAACATTATTACTCACATACAATGTTTGTTTAATTTTTCTCTTTCACTGTTCGTCCATTAATCTTTTGCTACTTTCACTCATATTTATTTTTCTCACCGTTACTGTAAGAAGGTACCAGAATGTTCACATCTGTGTGCGGTTTACTTTTTTTTTAACCAATATGTGTGTCGATGTATACTTTATAAGCAATTATTATACATTTATTGTCTTGTAAATCTCTCCCCTTTTTTATACCAAAAAAATTAAAGCTATAAAACAGTATTACAATTATCCTATAAAAAATCTTTTCTACGCCTTAAAATACCAATTAATACTTCAAATTATTTAAATCTTCACAATATTTAAAACTTTTTAATATTTTTTCTTAATATTTTTTGTTATTTTTTTCTGTCAGTTCTTGTTGCTTTAACTCTCGGTGATTTCAGTTACGTGTTATAATTTGTTATGAATTACTATTTACGTTATTATGTTATCCAACCGAACCGTTAGCGACCATGTTGTCTGTAACACTGATACAACTGTTTCATTGAAAACATCAAATAAGTTACTGTTATGGTTTTATCATTTGTACTGTTTTATCGACCCGAAGCTTATAGTAAATGTATTGTGCTCTGCAAAATGTATCCACTGCTCTCTGATTCAAAATGTTATGCTCTATACCTTAAGGGTGGTTGTATATCCATATTTTTTCTTTATTCTTTCACATATTTACGTGAATAAAATTGTGAGGAAGAAAATTACAGTTATTGAACCCCAACTATAAAAAACGTTTTCGAAATAAAAGAAGGTGTAATTTCTAACTGATTTCTTGTACAGTTGTATGTAGTCGTAAAACATAATACAGATGTTATAAGACTGACAAAATTTCAGTTTGAATATGAAGTAAATAGAAAAGAACACAATTTGCTTATGTACATGCATCCATAATTGATCATTACAACACTTTAGTCAGGATTACAAACTAGCTTCTCATACCACTTATATTGTGTGTGTTATTTTTATCCATGAGTGGCTAGACCTACAGCCTAGAGTGGACAGAAGACTGCTGAGAGGAAGTCTAAGAAGGTATTTTTCATATATCTTCTTTCTTCTGCAAATTCGATCTGAACTGTGGTTTGCAGCATGCCTTGCTAATCTGTTGTCAAATTCATCGTTAGACAGTCAAGCTTGCAAGCTAAACCTTTGCTTTTATCTTTGCTTTTACTGATGCTTCAGGGCATAGAAAACTTGAGATTTTTACGAAATTCTAAAGTTATGTTATTCACTAACTTTTTCACTTCTTATTCTTTCCTCTTGTTAGAGCAGATTTATATAGCTTCCGGTTTCACACTAAGTTCGTTGATAGCACTAATGTAGTTTTGCTTAAAGCAACGGCTATTATAACCCAATTTAAATTAAATAAATTAAATTAAATTAAAATTATCCAAAAATAACATAACACTATATACGTTATTGATTTTTAGTAAAATTTGATGTTAAGTATTCACTCTACGAAATTTAATACGAAATCTTCATAATGATATACATGTGTCGTATGAGTGATATTCAATTCTGTTAGTTTCATACACAACAAAATTCAATCTTTTTATTGCATACTTTTGAGGGTAATTCTTATAGTGCAAATAATGTCATGCGTATAATTAAATTAAATATAGAGTATACCGTTAATTTGGATGTAATCATTTACAAGCTAAGCTGACAATTTAATAAAACTTTTTAAATTTTAAATTTTAAAGTTTTAATGTTTCATGTTACAGTTATCGAAACCTGAGACATAAGAGGACTTGCATGTGACTCAGAAAGAAATTACTGGACGGTTAGAGTTGTTAGCGTTGTTTGTTAGATTATGTTTCATCATTATCTTAAAGGCTAAAAAAAGATTTATTAGCATTACCGTTTTCGTAGAAACCTATAAAAAAAATTGGTATGCTTCAGGTTTCTGAACTTTTATGCAACGAACTTTATTGCCTAGAAATTTTTGAAAGACGAAATTTTTCACCTACAAAGTATGTTAAAATTTTTATTAAATTTATCAAAATTAAATTATAAATTAAAATTATCAAAATTAATTTTTTATTTGATTTCAATAAATTTTTATAAATGATAGATAAGTTTTTCGGAAATATCTTAGATGACATATCTTGGAGTTCGAATGCAAATTCTTTATACAAAATAAAGTAACTGCTGCTGTTTCTTCTTAAATAAAATTCTTAATGGATTTTTTTTTTAATTTATCCATATTTCAAGAGATTTCTATGGAAGTTTTACTATTCTTGACACGTAGACTATACTGACACATAAGTGACAGGCAATTAACAAAAACAATAAAAAGAAAATAAAATAAATAAACAAAAAAATCAATCAAACCTACACACACATGTGTATTATATATAAAATTAATAACATTTTTCCAATTTTATTTCTTTTTGACAAATGTTTAGACGATGTTTGAAAAAAATATGTTGAAAAGGTATTCTACAACAACAATTATAGTATTCTGAGAGTGAAAAAGATTAATAAAAAGCGAAAAACGAATATTTGATTGAGGTGCTATCTTAAATAAATCCTAGAAACATTGGCCCAGAAATAACTGTCAGGTTTAAAGTATTCACTCCTCTCATTTTCGTTTCCATAGGGACGATAGGACTATTACAAAACATGTCCACCACCCACCTTTTCATTAATTCTTTGCATTATTTCAATTTGTCCGTCACGTTGTTCCATATAGATAGCTCATGTACTTACTGAAATATGTTCCCTATGACTGGAAACAACGATATCCGTAAAAAGGTTTACATGTGGTGATAAATAAGCAACTTTCGTTGATTGAAATCAATTTTTCTTTTCACAAGACATTCGTTGTTAATGTTATCTTTTCCCCTGGGAATACAAGATGGAGTTCTGGTAGCGAATTAAAATTTTTCCTGCCTTTACCTAAAATTGTTATCCACTCTTCACTATATAAACATACATATAAAAATATAATCAGTCCTATGTTCGTCATTTCATAATGCGAGAGCAACTCAACCGATTTAAGAATTAGTAAACACATGGGGAAGGTTTTTTTTTATCACAGGTGGGGTATTTTTCCGTGTAAAAGTCGCGGTAGTCTAGTAAGTAGTCTGTTAGCTTATTAGAGGAGAGGTCACGGTTCAAAGCCTAGACATCTCCAACAAAACGAAATATGAAAAAATATTTCTATGTATTTCTACCGCTTTAAATTTGAACGATCGGTTATTTCGAATCTATCAATACTTTTGTCATTCTATTCTGTCACAAAATTCAATATACTATGTAAACTGAACGTAATGAATCGATTTACCAGTGAGCAGCGTTGGGATTTATTAGGCCAACGATAAACTGCAAACCATCTTTTCGGATGAAGCTCATTTTCATCTTGGTGGGTACGTTAATAAGCAAAATTTTCGTATTTGGAGCTCAGAAAACAAAAAAAAAAAAAAACAGAAGTCAAAGCACGAGTGACATTCATTACATTTAATAGAGACGTCTATCCCACCATGATAACCGATCTTCATGGTATTGATGTGACCGATATTTGGTTTCAACAGCATGGTGCAACTTTTTATACATCTCTTACCACAATAGATTTATTGCGTCAAACATTTGATGGCCGTTTAATTAGTCGAAATGGTGATGTTGATGCTTTGAGGAATGTTTTGGGGAATCCATATGCTCCCAAGAGAGCTAATGGAAAAAATTAAAAAAATAAATGTTTCGTGATGAAGCAACTTTAAGTTTAATGCAATCACAGTTGATCTGTGACCCGTTTTGATGACATTTACTTTTTCGCCAAAGGCATGAAGCATTTTTTCTTGATTACATCAATGAGTTAGCATAGTACAGACCTTGCGTGTAAATGGAACAGTTTTCAGCTTTGTTGGAAATAATTATCGCACACATACGTACATAGTTGGTCATTACAACCCTTCAGTCAATACTACAACATAGCTTCTCACACCATTCATACTGTGTGTGTTAATTTTATATATGAGTGGAAGAAGAAATATTTTCTTCACGTCCAATAAGCCCATTTACTAGACTACAATTACTTATCCCAATCAGCGTTGCCACTGAACAAATTTTAATCCTACCAAATTCTTGTCAAAACCTACCAAAATCGTTGAAAACCTACCAGTTTTTTAAATAATGTAAATATATATATATATTTTTTTGAGAAAAAGTTTTTTTAAAAAAAGTATTACATATAATTGTACATGTATTAATAAGCAACAGAACACAACAATATAACAAAAATAATTTATAAAATTTATTTCTAATAATATTTTTAAATTAAAAAAATACTTTTTGATCCAACCTACCAAAAATAAATTTTACCTACCATCCTATCAAATTAAAAAAATTCTACCAAATTTGGTAGGAAAAGCCCAAAACGGCAACGCTGATCCCAATACAACTTTATTTAAACACATTACTAAAGCAGTTTTTGTATTATAATGACACCCGCTATACATAATTTTTCCTATGCGGTGTCCATGCAAGTTCTGAAAATGATCCGCCTTTACTATTTATATAAAACTATTAAGTTTTGAAAATTTGTTTCAATTTTACAAATTCATTAGTGACCGTTTGTCATAACTAATCTACTTTAAAGTAACATCTCTCGGGTGAATATGCAGAATATTCCGGTACTTGCAGATATAAGTCTTTAAAAATTATTAAAAAATTCAATTCATACATACATATGCATCGGGTTTTCCAATACAGGGGCTTCCGTACTTTGACGACAATATTGTTGAAGCTACATCTGTGAAATTAATTATCGTTCTTTCAGTCTGTTATGCCAAATCTTAATGGATGGATATAGCATTAAACATCATGTACATATAATAAAATTGTTTTATAAACTAAATTTTGAGCTGGCGGCTTCATCGGCCCATATAAAGATGATACAGGTACAAGAGTATCAAATTTTCTTTGTCTTTAATTGGATGATCTGGTCAACAACGACTTGAGGGCTCATGTCATATTGAATATTCCGCACGAGCGATTTGAGGGCTAATGCCGGTGATGCGAATTGACACAGTAAAACTTGTACTTGTGGGGTTCTCTTTAGTTCTAGGTGTATGCGAATAAGCCACAAATCACATCCGTCCTCAGGTCAGATTTTTTGTATAAACCTTTATATTAATTAACCATCGGTAGACAATGAAAATATGTTGGCGTGTACAATAGGTATTTAAAATTACTGACAGCGCACTCACAAAATAAAACCACACAAATGACTCAAATGTTGTTACAAACAAATATTAAAAATAACAAAAATTTACACCACCAATTTATATTCAACACAAAAAACCACTTTTTTCACATAATCAATTTAATATTTTTTAATTTTTAAAAAAATCATCGTCGAATAAAGGCATGTAAGCTAAAAATGTTGACAGCAGTAACGATGATGAAATAATTACACATGAATGGTTGTTTATACATACGTACTCCTACACTAAATGTATTTTAATTTTAGAATAATGGTGGTTTGACATTTAAATTAAATGGAAAAACAATACACTTGTATCTATGTGTGCAAATAATTTCATTTCATGGTTTTATATACACTTTAGCGTAATCAATTCGGCTTTGTGGGCATAGCTGCCAGATAAGTGAAGGATTAAATCATCAAATATTGGAGAAAAAATCGTCAAAATCGTCAAAGACGTTCGTGGAAATCGTCAAAAAATCGTCAGAAAAAATAAATAAATAAAATGTTTAAAAAAAGTTGTAGTGAAACATATAAAGTTAAGTCAATGTACATATTTTAGTTCATATATGTATATATATATAGTATGTATGTATAAATATCACAAAAAATTTCACAAGTACTAAATTTAAATTAACTTGGCTTAATAATCTCTCTATATTAACTGAAGAATGTGATAATACTAATATTTTTTAATAAATTTAGTCAAGACTGGAAATTAAAGCTACCATCCCTCAATTTCATTTCTGATCTTTTTCAAAAATCGAGGAGTTTTACATTATTTTCAGGAAAAAATTGTTTAAGGTTTAAACAATGTATCCCAGTTATGTTTAAGCGCATAAGCGCAGTGATAACATTACATAATCCAAATCTAAAGGGTGATAAATATTAGGGGGTGATAAATAAAGGGTGATAAATAAAGGGTGGTAAATATTAGGGAGTCAGAAGCTCTTGAGATTCTGAGCACGAAAATTCAATGTGATGTCTTAAGACGTTTCAAGAAATACTTCAGTAAATCTGATCTTACTATTTACACCACTTATTTATATCCGAAAGAGAATGGAATACAAGTCTCATGTATAGGCCGGTGACTCAACGTATATTTTGAGACCTCTCAACCGCGTACAGGAGAGGGCGATTTTGCTCGATAATATCGGTAATGACGATAAATCGTCAAATCTGGCAGCTATGTTTGTGGGGCATTGCAATAAAATAAAGGGTTATTAAAATATGAAAATGTGCGCAGCGTAAATAAAATACGTTTGTTTGGTTCGAAAGTAAAATTAGAAGAGAGAGAGTTTATTATAATTATTAATATGTACACATATTATACTTTGACAATTATACCAAAGAACAATTGATATTAAAACCAAAGAATATTGATAAGTATACAAGCTTGCTATGAGCAAAAATATTTGTCCATATAATTTCAACATTCCCCCTGGACAAGTATTCTGTATAATTATCTTTACTCTTTGTTTACATAAGATAATATTCTATAATACAAGTTTAGATCTGGCATATTAAGACTTCATATATTATGCTTCTACTTAATTCCAAGATCGGATACAAATTTTGTTTGTTTGATAGCAACTACGCCCTTATTATTAGTTTCAATATGAAACGAGATGAAAATGAATTATTCGTTGCGATGTGTATAGCACTCCTATTATCGCAATAAATTACCATTGACTTGGTAACGTCACCAATCAATTCCTTTTGGAGTCGGTTCAACCAAATGAATTCTTGAATTGCTGCAACTAAGGGCATAAATTCAGCTTCAGTAGTTGAAAGTGCGATTGTACACTGACGTCGTGTTGCCTACGAGATTGCTGCTCCTTGATGAATGAAAACGTAACCTATTGTGGAGCGTCTGCTATCAATATCACTGGCCTAGTCAGCGTCACAAAAACCAATGATTTCACTTGATTTGCAGTTGAAAATCAAGCCTTTGTCAATAGTGGTTTTTAAATATCTCATTACTTGTTTAACGCCATTCCAATGAGCTTTAAGCCCACTTCACACGGTAATACTTTACGTACGTAAAGTCTAATGAAAAAGTAAAATGAAATTCCATCCGTATGACAAAAAAGAGAATAAAAGTCGTATAATTTATATTTTTTGCGTTTACATGATCGGTATAAGACAATAACAAAGTAAAATGAAAACAGCTGTTACACTTTTTTTCTATGTGTTTACATAAAAATACATCCCTGATCTAATGTGGCTTGCTTGTTTTTTGAATCATTTCAAAAAATGAAGAGAGCCATACGACTGTCAAACTTTTCATCCGTATTTTCTCTCAATGTGTGATGCTTTCATTACATAGTACGTTTAGACGATCACTTCCATACTCTTCTACACAAAATTTTGACAGATCATATTACTTGTGGGACCGTGTAAAGTAGGCTTTACCCGGATTTTGAGAAAATCTGCCTAACATATTTACAGCAAAGCAAATATCTGGAATGGTAATCTGTGCTGCGAATAATAAACAGCCAACAGCTTCCATGTAAGGCTGTTGTATTTCATCATCATTATCTGGACACATTTCTTCAGTCAACTTTTGATTCAAATCAATTGGCGTCGAAGTTGCATTACATTGATCCATGCCAAAACGTGATGTCAGTAATGTATTGGCTCTGATCAATATTTATAGTTTTTGCCGTCTTATCAAATATGATGCGCATACCTAAGATATCCCCCAAATCCTTCATCTTAAATTTTGCGGATAGCGCCTTTTTGACATTGTTGATTAGCTTCATTTCGCTTGCAAATATTAAAACGTCATAAACATATATTGCCAAAATGAGAATTTTATCTCTATCTTTGCAATAACACTGGTCTACCTCACTTCGTTTCAGGCCATAACTTAACAGCACTTTGTTAAGTTCCTCGTTCCATACGCGACTTGATTGTTTTAAGCCATAAAGCGACTTATTTAGCTTGCATACCAAACCAGATCCGTCGTCAAAGCCAATTTGTTGCGTCATGTAGATTTCCTCCTGCAACTTAGCGTTGAGGAAATCTGTTACTGCATCCATTTGATGTACAAATAAATTATACTTTGCAGCAAGAGCGAATAAGAAACGAATTGATGTATATCTTTCTACTGGCGCATAAGTTTCGTTGTAATCGATACCTTTCTGTTGATTAAATCCCTTCGCTACAAGACGAGCCTTATAACAAACTATTTTACCAGCGCCATTTACCTTAGTTTTGAATACCCATTTCGAAGGTATGGCTTTTTTCATTTCAGGTAATTTTGACAATGTCCAAGTCTTGTTCAGCATAAGCGAATCATACTCTTCTTTCATTGCATTTTGCCACAATTCTGCATGTGGGGATGAAAGAGCTTCTTTGACCGTAGATGGATCATTGGATACGAATTCAACGCTGCAAAAATTATAGGACGACCTTAATTTATTCAAAATTCTCTCTGATCGCCGTAATTTGCTTTCAACTGGCGGGACATCCTTCGGTGAATATACACCATCACGTGCTTCAGTTTCCTTTTCTTCTTCGGATAAACTTGTGGCATCAACAAACTCTTGTACTACGTTGAGATTAGTGTCGGCATCAGAATTATTTTCTGTAGCAGTAATTGGCAATTCTTCAGTCACTGCCCCCTTAGAATTGTCTATGCTGCTACCTTCAATTTTATCGTTTATAGAGACATCTATAACAAACGAAGGAAAATTTAATTTTGTCTTTTTATCGATTACCTTGTCTTCTGATTCAAAAAATACGACGTCACGGCTCACAACTATTTTCTTCGTCTCAGGGTTAAAGAGTCTATAGCCTTTTGCTTGGTTACAATAGCCAACAAATATGCATTCTATTGAAATTTCAAATTTCGAGCGCTTTTCTTTTGGCCTTACAACCAAAAATTCGAAAATGTTTCAGATTTGGTTTCTTGTTCGGCCAAATCTCCTCAGGACAGTGTGTGTTGTTTCGTACTGGCATACTATTTAATATGTATGCTGCAGTTACCACCGCTTCTGCCCAAAATTTTTCGTTCAGCCCCGAATCAATTAACATACAGCGTACTCTGTCAGCAATTGTGCGATTCATACGTTCTACAACACCGTTTTGTTCTGGTGTGTATGGACAAGTTTTTTGATGTAAAATACCATTTTTTTCAATAAATTCCTTGAAATGGTTATTTACATATTCAGTTCCATTGTCGGAACGCAATACTTTAATTTTACGTACACATTGTTTTTCAGCAAATTCTTTGAACATTTTAAACTCACCCAGAACTTCAGATTTTTGTCTTATCGACACAGCAAATACTTTATGTGAGTAATCGTCAACAAATGGCAATATATATCGTGATCCCGAAAACTAACTAACATTTATTGGACCCTTGACATCTGAGTGTATCAAATCAAGGACGTTTTCTGCACGTTTACCAACTTATTTAAATGGCGATCTGCTTTGTTTGCCTTTAACACAAACCACGCAATTATTTTTCTTCGATCCAGAGAAGTATATACCATTGCAGACATTTTTAACAGCGCATAAATTTTCATGGGATATGTGACCAAGTCTACGATGCCAAATTTCACAGTCTATTGCAGACATTACACGTTCCTCAGGTCTAGACGTTTCTGTTGAATTACAGTTCAGACGATATAATATACTGAATTTTGTGACTGAATAGAATGACATAAGTGTTGTCAGATTCGAAATAATATATATATATACAGTAAAGCACAGTGCCATTAATAATATAAAAGTACAAAAAAAAACAAAGAAAGCTGTACTAAATTTTAAATTTTAGTCATTAGCCAGTTCATGCATACCTACATACATAATTGGTCATTACAACCCTTCAGTCAGGATTACGAACTAGCTTCGCACACCACCCATGTTGTGTGTATTAATTTTATATATGAGTGGAGGAACCTACAATTTTAAAATCGATTCCGAGCAACAGATTTTAAAGAAAATTTTTCAAGGCAATTTTATATATTCCATAAATTATATGGATTATGATCCGGCGATTGTAGAGGTCAATCCATATATTTCATGTTGTTTGCAGCACACAACTTTATTGTTACCCTGGCATATGTGCTTCGGGTCTTTTTTTGTGAAGAATTGTGGAAGTCACTGAATATTTATCGTTCTTTATTACTTACTTACTTAACTAACGATTACAATCCGTTCTTCTCACACCATCCATTCTGGTTTCTAATAATTTTATGCATCAGCGGCAAGACCTACAGTTTAACATCGACTACGAAATTCAGATTTTTGTAAAACTTTTCATAACAATTGTATTTACTTTCGGTAAGCCATTACACTACTTACTATACTACGACGACTGTTTATAAAATCCACGTTAACATTTGTAAATGTTATGTAGGCATACATAACTATCTATACGAATCTAATGAATTAGCTCATGACCGTAAAGCTAACAACGAATGAATAATCTACATTCGTTGTCTATGAATGTCACATACATACATCAACCATCTCTTCGATTGCCCGTGTTGATGCTTCATGTATGCACACGTCCTAAGGTATTTTTAAGGTTTGTAGGTACGCATCAATAAGCAACAATAACAGATGGACAAATATGAAAAAATTTATTTTTTCTGTGCAGACTTTGCATCAAAAATTATAAGAGAACGTGTATGTCTGCATAAATCAAACCGAATATCAATTGTAGCCATAGTGATACATATTCTGTAGTATGCTATGAAGGAATGTTTTTCATTGTAATGTGCTCCTCTTTCAAGTTCAGTTTAGTATTCAACATATTAACCAGCTCGATAGCTATATATGTGCACATTTATGGGAAACGATTTTAAAAGATTACAAAGTTTAAAATCTTCAGATTTTATATAAGCAAAGTTTTTTTAAAGGGGTTGTATTTTCTTTATCGCGTCTGCATTAAAATGTTCATAAAGACTATAGATTGACATTCGTAGCAATGAATTCATAATGATCTGTGCCAAACAAAAGATGCATTCCCTAATCGCTATTGTGTAACATCGTATTAGAAAATTACGGATTAAAAGATCATCTGAACTATAATGATAATATTTTCCTTTCATTTATTGATGCTTCCATATTTCACATAAGATGTTTTGCAAAATATCACAGTCGTGTGCGGATTAGTTATGGCTTACTTACTTACTTAATTGCCCATTAACAACACAGTTAATGTATTTTGGCCTGCCTTAACATATCTTTCCAGGCACCTCTGCTTCTAATGCGCCTTTGCCAGTTCGTCACATCCATCAATGACAGGCCTTCTTCGACTTGGTCCTTTCAACGCTGACAAGGTCTCCCTCTTCGCCCACTTTCGCAAATCCTCGCATCAAAAACCCGTCTCGCCGGAACGTCCTTTTCTATTCAAACGACATGGCCGAGCCAGTGTATCCGCTGGATGTTAATACGCTGCACAATGACCATATCGTTTAAGCGATCATACAGCTCATTGTTGAATCGAATGCGGAAATCAGGGTCAACTGACACTGGATCGATCCCATAATCTGGGATCCAATACGCCGCATGTCCCTATTTGTCGACAACATATACTTTGTTTTGCCGTCATTAAAAGCAGCAGTAACATCTCGTTCGGTAGGGCCTATATTTAGTACTCAGTGCTGGTAAAAAGGTTTTTGCTATGTAAATAAATAGAACTAATATTTCTCTTCAAATATCTCGGGCCTAATGAAAAGTTTTTGTAAAGCTAAATTCACAATCGACACTACATCCATATGTAAAGTCTGTAACTCGCTGTACATATGAGGTATATATAGCATATAATTAGGAACTGTAATGAATACAAGCGTTATCTTTTAAAAATGTTTCTACTTTAAATATTCAAATGTCAAATAGTGCTTTTTTTTAAAAAACCCAGACAGTTATCGATTCCTACAGAAAAACGAAAATCATAAAATAAGAGTCGTAAAAGAGGGTTGAATATATCCAACGAAAATATCAAGATGTTGCATGATCACAAAAAAAAAGTTAAAAGAAGGGGAAGCAGATTCGAGTGAATTAAGGAGTATAGTTGAATGTCCAAAGCCACAAAGAAAAACTTTTTCGAATACCCTTAATTGTCCTTAATTTATATAAGGAGCAAATCACTTACTAACAAATTTTACTCAGTTTCAGTTTTCGTATTACAATGTTGAGGCTTATCTAACAAGCCCTAGATAGTTAAGTTATCCTTTGCCGTTACTTAGAAAATCTACCTTCCAAGGAATTTTATTGGGTTGCCGTAGTCTATTAGGTAGTGTGTTGGCTTATTAGACGAGATCATACCCCAAGTTAGATATTTCTTTGGCGACTCCCGCAGATTTCTAGCAAAAACTCTAAGAGTAAGAAAAATTGTCCTGAAAAAGTTTCTCAAAAGTCTGTCATTAGGAGTCAATTTTAGATTGTAAATCCCGCCATGTATAAAATTAACGCACGCAACATAAATGATGTGAAAAGCTAGGTCGTAATCCTGACTGAAGGGTTGTTATGAGCAATTATGTGCCTATGAATGTATGATTTATTGAGGGCAGTGATTAGGGGCTTTGTTCATTTGGTCTTCCTTTTTCGCACTTGTCTATATGGAGCAGGCTTAACCCATTAACGCCTGACCCCAGAATCCGTGGTCCGATTTCGGTGAAATTTGGCATAAATAGTATTTGGAGTACTTGTATTGATATGAATATTTTTATTTTTTTTTTTTAAGTGGCGTGGGGGCCATTGTAGGGCATGGGTATTTTTCTACCCACTTCGGCATAAGTGTGTTCTAAAATAAAATTTGTTTTCTTTATTATTTGGCGACTAGACAACGTAGTTAAGCTATGCTTGATAATATAATAAATAAACATTCTAAAGAACAAATTCACCAAAAACTTCGGAAGAATTAAGAATTCAAAATGGCTATTATGTCCAACAAGTCAATGAATCCAACCATACTGTTAAAGATGTGATTTGCCTAGGCTTAATACTCTTGAACAAAGTCCCGTTATGACTCCAAGAGAGTATTTAGGAGATCAAACTTTAAACAGAAGTCAACTTTAAAACTTGCTCATGAGTGCATGGCTGCAAATATCAACAGGAAACGATAAAATAAACTGGTACTTTCAATCCAAAATGGGTTAAATGGAGTGCTTGACCTTAAGGAATATCATACTAAATATTGAGTACAACATTCAAATATATTGAGCCTTTGAATTTCAAAATTTGCTCTGAGTTCTGCCACACTTTTGTGGTGCAAAAATATGAAGTCATTAGAAAATTTCCTTTATTTTTCTTATGGTTTGTGGAAAATCTTAAACATTTTTTTTGTTTTATAATAAAATAGAAATAAATTAATAAAATAAATATAAAAACATTAATTATTATTGCTTAAAATTCATGCATATTCATATTAATTGCTTACACATATTGGAGTAAATAGACTTCTGTCCACTGTATACATAAATGATTTGTTCTGCGTTCGTTATTTTATAACCCGAGATCTATTCAACCGATTTATGAAATAATATCGGGTCTTCCAACAGGGACTTCTGAACTTTAAAATTTTGTAACGGCCATCTTGTTGAAGCTACATCTTGCAAAATATATGTCATTTACTCAGTCCTACGTACCCTTTCGTTAAGATTACGACCTAGTTTCATTTACTCAGTCTGTTTTGTAAAATCACTGTTGATGAGCACAGACATCGACGTGCGCTCGCTGAATGGGCTATGAAGTAGTTGGCAACGGACCTTTATCTTCATTGAAAAATCATCTTTTGCAATGAACGAGTACCTGAACAAACAAAATAGACAAATTCGGGACGATAACAATCCAATACACCTCGCTACATGCCATAATGGATATACTGCACGAACGATTTGAGGGCAGGATCGTTTTATGTGGAGATGGTGTGAACTGACTACCATCGTAACGCGATTTCATGCCATTAGACTTTTTCTTGTGGGGTTTTCTTAAGTAATTGCTATATGCTAATATATAAACCTCTGTAATTCTCATAGTCATCATATGCGCTCTATCTGTGAAGTTATGGCGAACATTTGAACGATATTATATTCTACATAAAATGACATCCATAGGTTTTGTTCAATTCATAATTTGATTTAAACAAGCGATGGAAGAAGACTCCATATATGTAGCAGATACCGTAAAAACTTTAATTAAGCTTATCTGTTACTATTTTTGGAAACAATTCTGTACTACCAAGCAAGGTACTCACAACTACAAAAATACATGCACACAAAACAAAACAGAAACTGTAAAAGTACAGTTTATATGGCTAATAAAACCCTTACAACCGCTATCAAGGTAAGAACAAAAAGTGGCTGTAATAAAAAAGCTTTAAAGTAAACCACATGTCAATTCCACACTCACACACAGGACGAGAACAACACGCCACTTACAAAACTTAATAAAATATCAAAAATAAAACAGGGCGTCGCTTTTGGGGATGGACAAACAAGATAAAGAAAACAGCAACAGGCATCTTTTTGTCATTGATTTTTGTTATGTATCTTGCTATTATGAGGCTTTTTCTCTGGTGAAAAAATGCTTGGGGTTTCTTTAAATGAAAAAAAGGTAAAAGTGTACAATTTGTTACTCGTTATAACATCTGTTTGATGATAAAGTGATGAAGTCCGCATTTTTTTTTTTCTTTTTATTTATTTATTTATATCATTATTCAATTTCTATAATCAAGTTCATCCATCTAATCAATTGAAATGTCTATTGCAGCAGGCCCTAGAATATGGCAGCGCTAAATAACCTTTCTAAAATATCTTGTTAAAGGGTTCCCAAAAAATGTCGCTGACTTCCCTCAGTTCTTTGGTAAGTTGACCATTGTACGAGTACAAGCCCAAGTTATGAAGCAAAATTCGTCAAGTTGCGGTCGGCGAAAAGCCGAGTTATTTTGAGTGGCGCAAAATCAACTGCTGTGGATTATTCCGCACATTCTACATCTAGCATTTTTAGATTTCGGTTTTTGTCCATCATTTAGTGGACCAGTGGACTTGAATTTATCTTCCATTTTGAGAATAAGCCACCCGGTTTTTTTTTTTTTTTTTAATTTTTAATAATTTATTTAATATATACACTGTACACGAATATATTCCAACAAGGACATCCGAAATTTTACAGTTTTAATTTCGCTATTCCTACGATACTTTATGTATATTCCAATATAAATGAATTATTATCACACTAATTATAAATTAATTACTATTTCCGCGAAGCATTATAGCTTGTCTGCAGAAGTATTAAAATAAATAAGCTTTGCCATTCAAATAATATTTATAAATATGTAAAATTAAAAAGTAAATATTAAAATTTAACTAAATGGGGAAAAAAAAATAAAAAGGAAATAAAAGTTATACAAAACAAAAATTGAAATAGGAATGTGGAAACATTAGTTAACCTTGCGTGCTTAAGAAAAAGTTTTTCAAAAGTTTTTTTCTTTTTAGTTTGTTCTGAATATTTACAAGTTCTATTGGTAACATATTAAAAATTTGTGGTAGAGTTACTTCCAAGGTGTTTTTGCCGTAATTGTTATGGAAGCTGCCAGTCTTAAATCTACCTGTCGCTCTCCGCCTTGTGTTGTACTGATGATCAATCATTTTGAGAAACCTTGAGTCATTATAGAATTCAGTTACTAATGTTATGTAAAAAATAGATTTAATGTTTAATATGCGCTGTTCCTTTGCTAGGCTACTATTTTGAACTGTATTGTTGATTATTCTGTTGTTGTAATTGAGGTATCTGAATCTATTGGCGATATTATTATTGTTGTTGTAGTTGTGGGTACCAATATTGTTGCTATTAGTACTGTTGTGACTGTCATTGTTGTTGATTCTGTTAAATGGAATATTACATACACGTAATTACATAATTTCTCATCACAGACCTTCAGTCAGGATTACGACTTAGCTTATCGCACCACTCATGTTGTGTGCGTTAGTTTTATAGCGGGACTTACAGTTTAAAATCGGCTCCGAACGATGGACTTTTGAGAAACTTTTCATTGCAATTTGATTAACTCTCAGAATTTTTACCAGAAATCTGCCGAGAAATTTGAAATGAAATTCAAATTTCATTTTTTGAAATTTTTTCTCATAACTTCGTCCTGAAACCATTTATATGTCTAATCGAACTTAGGCGATACACAGAGGACACTTTACTCCTTATTTTCCCCACGGAAAGTGCTTCCGTCCCTTCCAAAATCCGTATTGCAGATCCGAGAGAGCTCGACTTGCATGGGCACATGTCAGAAATCGATTGTATATTATCGTCTCCAGTATTTTTCCCATCGTGTCAAGTAGGTAGATGGGACGGTATGACGATGGTTCACCTGGAGATTTGCAAGATTTTGGGATGAGAACTAATTTCTGCTTCTTCCATCTATGTGGAAAAATACCCTCTACGAAACACTTATGGAACACATTGGTGAACGTATCCGGCCTATGCCGGATAGCCACTTTAAGTGCCCTGTTTGGGATTCCGGACCCATTGTTTTCCGATCTCCTATTTTAGCGAATTCGGCAAGTATCTCCTCTCCTGTAACCGCGGGTATGGTATGAGCCGCCTCCGGCTCACTACTTATAAAAGTGTAGGGCTGGCCTAATAATCTCCCCCAGCAAAATTTTACAACCTAGTTAAGGATGTTCCCGTGCTCCCATTTTTCTGCAAACAACTCGGCACGCCATTCCAAAAGTATTGATATCAGCTCCTTGTGATATTCGATGAAAGGACAGTTCCTTGCCTTGCCACTCCATAAGCTTTTTTTGGGATATTTTGGAAACAAATTTACAGCACACCGTAACTAACATGCATATGCCTAATGGTACTATTGTCGTAAAAGTTTGGAATATTTGGAGAGAAATCACTCAAAACCAAGACCTCTTTTCAAAAAATGTTTAGAAGAAGTATTTGCCACTAAAGGGCTTCAAGGCAAGAAATTTGAAGAAAACAATTTAAATGTTTACTGCTGTACAGAGACTTTCCTAAAGTTTTTTATATAAAAAATAAATGAAACGTTTTAAACAAATTTGTTGTATTCCGTTATTGTGAACACAATTTGAACTTTTAAAACATTTTTCCTCTAATCAAATCTGGTAAATAGTTTATGAAATATTGTGAAAATTGTCTCCGGCTCCTTGCTGTATAGAAATTTATTTGAACCACTGTACTCATATACAACGTTCAATGTTCTAAACTACCTAGTTGTGAAACTAAACATTGAAACTGTATTCATTTCCGGTGATGCTGATCAATTGATTGACATCCACTTTACTTCCCTTTGCACTATTTTATTCCATTTCTCTCTACTATTTTTAGTACATTACGTGGTATTGCTATTTTTCTTTTCCACTGCTACAGTTTAGTGGCTTTATTGCATTCAGTGTTTTGTCATGTGAACCGTGCTTTTGTATAGAAATTGAATTTCAGTTTCAATTGAAATTGAACTTTCTTGCGAATTATTTTAAGGCATTCGATTCAATTAGAATTGTTAAAATTAATTTCATCGCAATTTATATGTAAATTCTCTTGTCGATATATTTTAGTAAACATGTTGTGCTTATGAGAAAATGTAATGAGTACTTATTTTACTTGCTGGAAATAGAATTTAAATTTAAATTTAATTTTAAATAATTGTAATTTACAACGAATTGGTTTTAAAAAGATACAACACCTTATGAAATAAAATAAGTAATTAAATTGTAAAGCTTAATGGATACCAAACCCTCTACTGATCATTATTTAGTAAAAATTTATTTAATTTTAAAGTATGTTAATAATAAATAAGGTGCCTTTTTCTTCTATAAAATAGTGCCGTGCGTATATCTAGCAAGGTGTCCAAGATCAATGCTCCTTAAACGTATATTCATAATGCAATGAGCCGTAACGACCGCGACAATCATACTGAACGAGCCTCTTTGAGAGTTTATGCAGATTTGTTATCCATTTACCTCTGATGGTATCGACAACCTCATTTTAAGCATTATAAGCTTGTATATTTTCAGAGTGATTCCCAAAGTCGAGAATTCATCGAATATTTGAAAGCTTGTTCCGCACCTGCTTGTTCTTATAATCTGCAGTTACCTGGTATGTCACTATGTCCTGTTACCCATATGATATTGAGTGCATAGCGGAAAATACCAATAGAGAACGCTAAACAAACCTGCTACATTCGATGCCAAATGAGTTAAAACCTTAAGGGTATAACATTTTCATACATTGGGCCTTTGAATTCTAAATTTATGCTGGGTTTTATAATAAAAAAAAAATAATGATTACCTACGTGTTAATGTGAAAATTAAAAGCAAAAATTCTTTTCATAAACGTTTTGAAATTAAAACATAGAAGCTCATATCAATATACTCCGCTAGCACAAAAAATGCGTGAAGCACGCTGTTCTAATTGCAGTTTTTATTACGAAAACAGCGCCTAAAAAGAAAAACTTTTTTAATTGTTTTGTTTTTTTCATACTGATACTGATTGTTTTACTTAATTTTTGGCCATATGCGATATTATTCTTTCAAAACATTGCCAAAGTTTTGTTTCTCATTTGTTACTGCATGATTTGTTTTAAGTTCAAATTGATAAAGAAAGTTCTTTCATTATCACCATTCTTTACATCCTGTACAGAAAACAGCCTACATCCTACAACATAAACTGAAATACAAATATAAATGTGGAATGTTTAGTAAACAAGTTCTAAAGTAGGTTAGGTTAGGTTAGAGGACGTGTACTTGTCAATTGTGACAAGTACAGTACCCGGAGATCGAATTGACCCATTGTACAACGTCCTACCATCTCACACCACTCGTGTTGTGTGCGTTAAATTTATACATGAGTGGCGGGACCTACAGTTTAAAGTCGACTCCAAACCACAGGTTTTTGAGAAGCTTTTCATGGCAATTTTTACTCTCATAGTTTTTGCCAGAAATCTGCTGAGAGGAAGTCGCCGAAGAAATATTTTCATATTTTCGTTTTGATGTCTGAACTGGGATTTGAACTCGTGCCTTTCGTCTAATAAGCCAACACACTACCTACTAGACTACGGCGTCTTTAGTGCTAAAGAACATAATTCATGAATGTATTTTTGACCATAGAAATTTGTGTTTTTCTTACTCTAAAATTCTTAAAGAAGATAGAAAAAGAAAACATTATCACGAATTAGGTAGACAGGACATAAATGCTGTATAATAAGAGCGATAGGTAACGATGTCAGTTAGTAGTAATGGAGTTACAACATTCTGGGTTAAAATACAGTTTAATTGTACACTGGGAATTTAATTTTTTTAATTAAAAAATCGTGTTATAAAGTTGATAGTGTTGATAATGCTATCCAGAGAAGTGATAACTACTTATTTTGAGACTAACAGTGCTTTGTTTTGGAATAAAGGAACGATGGTTATTGGAGGAATCACAGCGGAGTAGTGTGCTACAAATTTATTATCGAACAGCTGCATTTTTTTTATGACCAGTGTAAAACTTTCGCCAATTTTTTTCTGGAGAATAATTTTGTAAGAATTCTCATTTTCTTTTTTATTTTATATAATGTCAGACAATCGCAAACATCCATATATTACAACCTAGTCCATCGGGACACCCAAATTATAAATTGTATCTAAAAATTAGGCTAACATCGATAGGAATAGTGAATTGTTGCTGGCTGAAGTAACCGTGGTCTAGTAGGTAATGTGTTAGCTTATTAGACGTGAGACCTCGGTTCATGCCTCCAGCCAAACTAAATAAGACAAAATATTTCTTCGGCGACTTCCTCTCAGCAGATTTCTGGCGAAAGCTCTGAGAGTAAATAAAATTACCATGAAAAGTTTCTCAAAAATCTGTCGTTCCGAGTCGATTTTAAACTGTAGGTCCCACCACTCATGTATACTAATTAACGCACACGCCATAAGTGGTGTGAGAAACTAGGCCGTAATCCTGACTGCAGGGGTGTAATGACCAATTATTTATGTATTGATGCTGGCAATGAAAAATGAAACAATTTTCAGAATCCTTTTTTTTTTCCACAGAATTATTTATTGGATCTTTCCTTACGGAATTTACAATAAGTATTCAAATCTTAACCTAAAAAAAATGTTGTTATTGCCACTGCAACCGACAACTGTAAGTGCTCATCATACAGATAATTACCGGATCAGATCAGTTGTTTGAATCATTTTGAGACGGGAGTGGTCCTCGAATAAAAGTAAGTCCCTTGCAAGATGGTTGGGATGGTCTGCAATCTTAGTGAGGTAATTGGTACTCGCTATTTTGATTTCCTCTCGAATTAAAGGTATTTTGAGATCCCTGTGGATGTTAAGGTTTCTGACGTACCATGGAGCTCGAGTAATTGTTCTAAGGATTTTAGACTGCCGTCTTTGAAGCTTTTCCACGTTGGAAGGTGAAGCTGTCCCCCACAACTGAATACCATATAGCCAAATAGGTTTCAATACTGCCTTGTACAAAAGCAGCTTAAGATCTAAGGCAAGGGTTGACTTAGTTCCAATAAGCCAGTAAAGCTGAGCTGTTTTGAGTTTTAGCTGGGTTGTTTTGGCAGCTATAAGAAATATTTCATCATATTTCGTTTTGTTGGAGATGTCTGACCTGGAGTTTGAACCGAAGCCTCACGTCTAATAACACACCACACTCCCTTTTAGGCTACGGCGACTTCATGCGATAGCTATACGGATCTAAAATTCATATTTTTTTTCTTTTTTTTTATAAAGTATCAAATAAATAGTACACGCGTCTACAGTTGTAAGACGCAGTGTATAATTTAGTAAACAGTTTTGAGCCTACAATCATCTCAATGCCACCATATCAAATTTATTGTTGATCGGTAAAATGTTAATCAATAAATTCTTTCGGAAGCTAAATGTAAACTAAAATGTGTGTTCAATTAAAAAATTAAATATTTCTCCAAATATTAATTTTAAACGTCTAAAAGTTATATTAGAATAGCTTTGTAGAGCATTCTGGCTTACTCAAAATGGAATGAACAATTTCATCTACCGATTGATTATGTCAATATATGCTACTATAGTCACATTTTGATTATAATTTTTAACTGAATAATCCAAAAATATAAGATGTTAACTCTTAAAATCCTGAAGTGGAACTAATTTAAAATCAATGCATTAGCTTTCACCTTTCAATTTTTATTTAATAAAAAAATAAAGCAAACAAATCTAAATATTTTATAAAATACTTCGTACAAATTAGTTAAATGACCCACATACCAAACATGTGTTTATAACTGACCATCATATTCTATTTGTATTTGTCGCTATACTTCTTCCTAAAACAGTAATGAGAAGATAAACCTCATTTTACTGTCAACTTAAGGAAACCACATTTCTGTAATACAAACTTGAGGCAAACATTGAGGCAAATTTCTGTTATTATGTTTGTTTTGCTATTTACCATTTACCATGTATTTGGCACATGTGGAAGACCAATATAAACTTTTGGGAAGATAAGATAAGTTTTGTATGTATTGTGTCAACCAGAATATGCAGGACAACAATTGTAATTACTTTGTACATCAATTGGATCAATATTTGCATTTTAATGCAACATTCACACCACTTGCTACCGTAACTGTTGTAGTTTCAGTTCTTAATGTGGAATGAAAATAATAACAGAGTAAGAGTGTGCAGGACAATCCGAGGTAGTCGATTTCCTGTTGCTCACAAGCTAGGCCTTTTGTAGACTACATCTTCAAGAATTTAGCGTCGTGACTTGGGCCCGTACCTGTACATTATATATTATTGATGTATCTACAGCACATACTTCGCAAACAAACATATTACAAATCAGAATAAATATTATTGCTTTCCTCGTACCAATTACACTGAACTTAATGGTATACTATCTAATATCAACTGAGATTCTGTACTAGCTATTTATAACTTTGGTAATATGGTATCGAATTTCTATTAGTTTAATTATTCCAAGAATTAAATTATGCTGCAATAAAGGTCCACCATGGAATAATCGGCTCCTAATAAACATTAAAAATAAAAAAAATAAATATTATACGAAATATAAGAGAACAGGCTTATCGGTAGACTATAGAAATTATGCTTTAGTAAGATCTGAATATAATATTACTAACAAAGTTGCCTATAAAAATTATATAAGTCGTATAAAATCTACTTTAAAGTCTAATCCTAAATATTTTTACCAGTTCGTAAATTCTAAGCGTTGTTCTTCTGGTCATTATTAGCCGCCCCTATTACTGCAATGTTCAACATGTCTCTTAAATCGTGTTATTTGCCATTAATTTGGAAGAAATCATATATCATTCCTTTATTTAAAAGTGGCATTAAATCGGATATATCAAACTACAGAGGTATTGCCAAAATTAATGCTATTCCTAAACTCCTTGAGAAAATGATAACTGATCTCCTATACTCGTACCATAAAATTTCGCCTCTTCTATAGCCATGTCAACACGGCTTTCGTAAATCTCGATCATCAACAACTAATATCTTAGAACTCACTACAATTGTCAATGAAGGATTTTCAAATAAAATGCAGACTGATGTGATATACACTGATTTTAGTAAAGCATTTGATAAATTGAATCATAAGCTTTTATTGCACAAATTATCACTTATGGGATTTAGTGATTCTGCTGTAAAATGGTTAAATTCGTATTTTTCACGCTGGCCACTCTAATCTTAAGTTTAACTTTAAGTTATTTTACAACCATGTGCATGTGTTGAAATTAATTGTGAATTGTGAATTAAACGAAAAGAGATTATTATTAAATCTACCCCCGAACTAAACGGTACGTTGTACTGATAAATATAACCCTTTTATATTGAAAATTGATACTCGTCTCTTTTTTCTTTCTCGTTTCGCCGAATATTTTATTTTATTTATTTATTTTTCCCCGCTCACCCCCACATTTTGGTCCTTCGAGCCGGATCATCCCCGAAAGAATAAAATAAAATATTTGCCGAATTTCTTTACAGATTTGTAGAAGATCGATATACTGGTTATTTTTTGTTGGAAAACCACACCTGTTTTACCGTTTTTGGATTTTGATAATTTGTTTAATTTCTTTCCACTAAAAAATTTTGTAACAAGGTATGTAAAATTACATATAAACTAGATGACCCGTGCGAATATTTCGCACCGTTAGTTGTCATTTTTGTAACATAAAATGAAAATAATTAATAGAAATTTTATTAAAAGTATAAAAATATTAGAAATCATAATATATCATACATATTTACATACATACATACATATCGTTAGTATAATTCGCAAATGTGTTAAGTCCCTTTATTCAAATTTTACAGGAGACACAAAAAACATTGTAGCTTTTACAGTTTTTAAAATTTGTAAACTGTTTAAACGCAATTATTTTTACAAAATAATAATAATATTAATATTAATAACTAATAATGTTAATTATTATTATTAATTAATTAATAATATTAATATTAATATTTTTCGTAGTTTTGTGGACTTAGCGTTTTTGCAAACCACAAAATAACAACAACTTTAAACTATATAATGACATGTTTTGTTGTTGTAAAATATGTATTATGTACAATGTTACCGTTTTACATTAAAATCTCAATTTTGGAAAAAAGTGGACTTAGCGTCTTTGCGAGTTATACTAACGATATGTTTAAATGCTTTTATAATACTTCCTTAATACAAACAAAAATATCTTTAAACGTACGCACTCGAGAAAAAGCCACGTATAACTGCCCATGTGAAAAGACCGGTTCTGGTAAATACAATCCTACCTTTTGAAGGGTTTGACCTTGTTTTTCTTAAAACCTTTTTAACTGTTAAATATCAGCTGACACTATATACATATATGTATATATTAAAAGACACCGTATTACTACACTTCATAAAACAAACAATGCCATGACAATAACGACATTACCAAAATGGCTTTTACAACTTTATATATTATGTGGAATAGCATTACAATTAAGCGACCCTCTTTATCGCACTTGATCTAACAACTACTGCAAAGTATTGCCAAAACAGCTTTTTACAACTTAATATGCATATTATATATAACTGACTTAGTAATAAACGGCATTATAGTAAATAGCGGTATTGCCAGAATGGATTTTAATACATACTATATTATGTAGAACTGCATTACTATTAAGCGTTCCTGTATTACCACATTTTATAATCATAATGATAGCAGTATTATCATGCAGTTCTTTATAAAATATAATTTTTATCAATGAAAATATTAATTTTTCAATTTCTAATTATTTTTCGCCATTAGTGTTAGATATAAGCTTTAAAATGAGATATCATTCATTAAATTTGATGCGGTGGTATGGGAGATATTTGCAGCCGACAAAAAAAAGTGCTTTAGAAATAATAATATATATATATATATGATGATTTGTGGTGGAAAAATAGTGCGAAAAAATTAAAAAAAAAGAAAAACAAATATATATTATACATTGAAGTGTGTCTCAGTGAAGTGCGTGTAAGAATATACGAAGAATAAACTGATAAAGTAAAAAGATAAAAACACAAACAATACAGAGTGTATTGATCTCGCATGTTGTTGTGTTGTGTATATATTTTGTAAACAGCTGAAGATTCCCATATCGAGGTGGCCGCTGTTCCCATTTGTTGAATATCGTATATTCTTACACCAATATAATAAGCAAATTATATTGTTCATATCTTTAGTTTTGAGACACTTTGTTTGGTTCGAAAAAAAAAATAATAAATATATATATATTTTTTATTATATTTGGAAATTTATATATTTTTTTATTAGATTTAAACATTTATATATCTTTTATTATATTAAAAGAAAGTAAACCAGTAATTGAGTTCAAAAAAAATCTGTGACAAAGAACTCAACAAATCAAATTTAGAAATGTCACATCTAAAATTATTAAAGTGCAATCTGGAGTACCTCAGCGCAGTCATTTGGGCCCAATCTTATTCACTTTGTTTATCAATGACCTTCCCTCAGTTGTTTTGCATTCTAAGGTACTGATGTATGCTGACGACGTGAAAATATTTAACACTTTTAATGATGTTTATGGATTCGATCTACTTCGTGCTGACTTTTGCAGTTTTTATATGTGGTGCAAATTGAATTTGTTGGAATTAAATATTAAAAAGTGTAAGCAGATGACATATTTTAGGCACTCAAAGATTGATACCTTCTATTGCATTGAGAATGCTGTTTTTGATAAAGTTCAAATTATTTTGTATGTGGCATACTTGGTTATATGAAACGCTGGTCTAAGGGATTTGTTGATCCTTATTTAACTAAAATGTTATTTATATCTCTTGTCCGGCCTATCCTGGAGTATGGTTCTATCATATGGGACCCTTGTTATGCAGTTCATATAAATAGCATTGAGTCAGTGCAAAAACAGTTTTTAATTTTCTGTTTACGAGGTCTTGGTTGGAACTCCTATGAATTACCGCCATATCGGAGTAGACTAGCCTTGATTAAGCTGCCAACCCTTAAAAGTCGTCGTTCCATGATGAGTACTCTTTTTATTCTGGGATTAATACGAGGTGATGTTGATTCAGACTTCCTGCTCAGTCGATTGAAATTCAATGTTCCTGTGCGACCTACTCGCAATTTTGAACTGCTTTTACTGAATTACTACAGATCTGGCTATGAAAATAATGATTCCTTTAGACGAACCTGTAAAACCTTTAATGAATGCTACCAAGTAGTTGATTTCTCGGAGTGTAAAGAAGTTTTAAAGAAAACCCCAACTATATTTTTGAATTGTTAATATAAAGTTCTTGTTGAATTAATATAAATATGAGGATATAAAATAAGGATATATTGTATCTATTGACATTAAATAAATAAATAAATAATTATCTCACCCAAGAACTGAAAACAAACGCCTATAAACAACCGACGAACTGACTCTAATTTTCATCGAAAAATCACCTGCAGCCCATTTTTTGCGAAGGGAACAAACAAAATTTTCGAATTTGGGACGACAACATGAGATCCAAGAGTGGATTTTGTCATCATAGCTAACGGCTAGCACTGTGGGTTGATGATTATCCTTTTGATCTGAATTGGATAATCTGGACACCAAAGATATGTGGTTCCAACAAAACGGTGCTAGCTCGTGCCACATTGGATATCTTACTGACCACCGTGATCGTGAGATTTGACACTATCAGACTTTTCTTGTTTTCATAAGTCGCAGGTCATATGCCAACGGACAAACTCAGCCTAATTTATGCGCCAGAGTCATGAAAAATTTAACGATTCCGATGGGATCCATTCAAGTAACCATGGCGGACATTTAAACAATTTCAAACCAAAAAAAAAATTCGCTGATATCTCAGAGTTACTTTGCTTTATTTTTATGCAAAGATTGGAAGCTCTTAAAACTCTTAAATCTTATACAACCAAATATTGTAAATACAATTCGATCTGCAAACAGGTCTTTGCATATATTTTTTGGGAAGCGAATGATGCAAACTTTATTGATTATTTTGGAAAAAAAAAACAGACAGTAAAGAACTGTGATAACTTATGACAACATATAAGTGATGAAATTATGAAAAATATACCCCGTTAGGAAGTCATGATCGTCCAGTGGTTAGTGTGTTGGGTTATTATACTAGGCAACTTCCTCTCAGTTGATTTCTGGCAAAAACTCTGAGCGTAAATAAAATTTAAAGAAAAGCTTCTCATAAATTTGTCGTTCGGAATCGACTTTAACCTGTAGTTCCCGCCACTCATATGTGAAAATAACACACACAACATAAGAAGACAGGTTGTAATCCTGACAGAAGGGTTGTAATGACCAATTATGTATGTATGAATGTATATATACCTCATTTGACGAAAACGTAAGTATTTTTGAAAAAAAATTCAACAACTTTTATATTTTTTATATAACGAAGTCGAATTTTTATTGTGTTTTTATTGAATGATATTCTTAATCGTGTTAATTACTCATAATATAAAACGATAAAGTGGTTATGAAGAAAAATTTTTCATTATCATCATTTCTTGTATGTAAACATGTTTTATCCAAATACGGATTATCATTGACAGAAAACAGCGGAATTCACCAATGCATACGTAAATTTTCAGTTGACACAATGACACATAAAACAACAATACGTGTTCTAAATTGCTTGCCTGTTTAAATACGGCTCATTTTTGTTACACTTTCTGTAATTTATATCGACCTCACGGGCCCTGGCACCACTCGGTTAAATGAAAATATGTAATGACATCGATAGTCACACACAATAGTGAAACTGGAAATAAAATAATAATATGATTAACCTGGCCCAACTCTCATCTCCTTTAATGAGTTAATGATTAAAAACATAAAAACAACATATCTTAAGGAATAAAATTACAGAACTGTGAGATTTTTTCATTCTCTCAAGTGTAACTTAGTATATATTTAGACCAACCATACCCAAGATTTTTGCGTGACCAAAGCTTCTGCTCTACCATGCTATGATGTTTGATGGTAGCCAGTTAAGTATGGTATACAATGCAATGATATAGTCCTAAAGGCACTTGTTATCATGATCGCCACCATTTTGATAATCCCCTCAATCCG
The DNA here is from genome assembly GCA_927399465.1 of Sarcophaga caerulescens. NCBI lineage: Eukaryota > Metazoa > Arthropoda > Insecta > Diptera > Sarcophagidae > Sarcophaga > Sarcophaga caerulescens. Next base: position 68,722,682 of record OV656873.1, read on the forward strand.
CGTTTGATGAGTTCTTCTCTCTAAAGCCAATCACCAAACCGCAGTCCCGTAGAATAAAGTAGGTTTGATTACAAAGTTGTACAGCCAGTACACATTTTTATACGTAGTTTTAAGTATACCAAAAGAAATATATCACACCAAGTACAAAAAAAAAATTGGCTGCATGTTTGTGCTAATTACAAGACCACTACTGCCATTTCTTTTTTCTCCTTGCTTTTCAGTAATATTTCTGGCTTTAATTTTTGAATTTTTTTCTGAGTATTTTTCCATTTTTCCTTCAAGGCAAAATTTAAAAATTTTCCTTGTAATGCCAAACATGTCTTATAAAGAAAAAAATTCAAGATGTTCAGTTATTCCAGTTGTTGTTGATTGAAATGTAAACCAATATTTTATTTTGCATATTTTCAGATAATATTTGTACTGCTTGTAAGGAAAATAAATATTAAATACTGTTTACCTTTCCTATAGAAAAACTGTGCTTGGTTTGGTTAATAAATAAGAATTGCACTGTAAGAAAAATAAGTGAATTTATTTTTATTCAGTTTCATTAATAACATACATACATACATACATAATTGGTCATTACAACCCTTCAGTCAGGATTACGACCAAGCTTCTCACACCACTTATGTTGTGTGCGTTAATTTTATACATGAGTGGCGGGACCTACAGTTTAAAGTCGACTCCGAACGACAAATTTTTGAAAAGCTTTTCATGGCAATTTTATTTACTCTCAGAGTTTTTGCCAGAAATCTGCTGAGAGGAAGTCGCCGAAGATATATTTTCATATTTTCGTTTTGATGTCTGACCTGGGGTTTGAACTCGGGCCTTACGTCTAATAAGCCAACACACTACCTACTAGACTACGGCGACTTCTTAAATAACTCTCTTGCAAATTTTTTGTTTTGTCGGTAGTTACATAAATAATTGGTCACTATAACTCTTCAGTCAGGATTACAAACTAGCTTCTCCCATTATTCATGTATTTGCGTTAATTTCATCGATGAGTGGCGAGAACTACTCGTTAATGTCGATTACGAGCGTCTGATTTTTGAACAGCTATTCTTGACAATTTTTTTACTCTTAGAGTTTTTGCCAGAAGACTGCTGAGAGGAAGCCATCAAAAGAAATATTTTTTCATATTTCTTTTCGTTTAAGATATCTGAAAACCACGGGCTCTCGTCTAATCAGCCAACACACTACCCACTAGACTATGGCAATTTTACAATTCTGGGCCCTTAACATGTACGAGATACAGGGTGGGGCAAAAGTCGCGAAGGGATTTGAAAAATTAATAACTTTTCTAGTTTATTTTTTTTTTTTTATTTTTCTTTTTAGGACTTGTAAAATAAATCTGGGAGATTAATTTTGGAAGGTTACAACGTTATCCAGCGAACCAAAATCATAGAACTTTATTTTGAACATCATCGATCAATAATTCAAACTCAACGAGCCTATCGTCGTCATTTTAATGTGCGGAATTCACCATCCGAATCAATTAGTGACACGTTTTCAGGAACAAGGCTCACTAAGGGATCTTCCACGAAGCGGAAGACCACATTCTGTAATTAATGAAGCAAATATTCAACGCGTTCTGGAGAGTGTTGAGGAGAATCCTGAAACATCAACTCGAAGGCGCTCTGCTGAGCTGCAAATGTCTCGGCGGTCTTTACGCAGAATATTAAAGGGAAATTTACATCTTTTCCCATACAAGCTGCAGTTAGTGCAAGAACTAAAGCCACGAGATTCCTAAGAACGATTAAACCCCTTCGTGACTTTTGGCCCACCCTGTACAGTGTTATTTAAATGAAATGTAGTCGCACCAAAAGAACCACGTGATCTTTGGAATATATGTGTAGGGTGTTCTGACATGGATTTTGGAACTTTAATATTGGTAATGGCCATTTGATTGAAGTAACATCTACCAGATTAGTTATCATTTAATCCGTCTGCTTTGCTAAATCACCCTGAATGACCGTAAACAATGATGACTGATCACTGAACTGACTTTAATTTTCAACGAAAAATCATCTTCAACAATGGGAGACGTTTCTGGGTAATTGAAATGAATAGCTATGTGAACAAACAGAATTGTTGAATTTGGGACGATACCTATTCACCTGAGATCCAAGCACGTCCAATGCTTTCCAAAAAATTCAATGTTTGGTAAGTATTTTGAGCTGATCGATGATGCCGGTTCATATTTATTTGGGAACGCCGTTGGGCAGGTCATGACTGTCAACGGCGTGCGCTATCCGTCCATTGTTATTAACATTTTTTGGACGATGATATGGCCACGAACTGTATGTGGTTTCAACAGGGCGTGCAACGTAGCTAATCCCACTGGATATTCTGCAAGAGCAATTTGAAAAGATGAACATTTCACGGAGATGTAGATGATGTGAACCTGCAATCCGGGTTGTGTGATTTGACACCGTTAGATGTTTTCTAAGTCATTTTCTTATTTTATACGAATAAGTCTCAAAATGCAGGGATTCTCAAAGCCAATAAGCCGACTATGCCATCACGCCATAATCATGGAAGATTTGACGTTTCGGACATTTGAACAAAGTTCTTTTCTACCAATAAATTTAAATTTATATTAAAAATTGTGTGGGTATGATATCATCGACATTTTTGATTTGTTTTGAAAGTCTAGGCCATTATGTGTATAATATATGGTAGGATGATTCGAATGTCCGCAACGGATTCTCTGGATGAATAAGAACCAAAATATTAAATTTTCTATGATTCGAGATAAAAGAACACCCATTTTGATAAAAACAATTCTATTCTACTTAACTTTGCAAAACAGATTGAATAAATGGCAACTAATCTGTGGGATATAGCTTCAACAAAATTTTCGTTGGCGACTGTTTCAGTTCGAAAGAATCGGTATTTTTTACAAACCTATCGTTATGAAATTAATTTCCATAATAATAATCTCACTGAATCCTTTAATCAAATTTTCAAAAATGTTTATTAATAATAAGTGAAGTGTTTTATTTGATTTAATGTATCTAATTTAAGTTGAAAAAAAAATGTTTTTTCATAAGTAAACATGTTTAATGCCATTTATTTATTCAAATGATTATATTTTCGATAATATTAAAATTATTTTGTATATATTGACACAGTAGCAATAAATATGTATATGCATCCAATAATATTTGAAAAATAATCAGCATACTATTAAAATTCTTTTTTTTTTTTAATTTTTTCTTTATTGAGATTTAAAAGTTTTTTTTTCGTTAACCACACAATTAGCGATTGGTTAATTGCAGAGTCAGCATACAATATAGTCGTATAGAAAAAACAGGAAACCGCTTAAAAATTTTGTTTAATTTTCAATTAATTTTTAGTGTCGACTAGGCACAAACGCAATAACATTCCAGTAAGTCTAAATGGACGTAACACTCCACATATCTATAGAATTTTTTTTTTGCATCAACTAAAATTTATTTCGTTTTAAACCTCATCAGAAATTTCAATTGTGTTAAGATTATGTTATTCGTTTAGTTACTCTATTACACTAACATTATTACTATGAAACCAATCCTAGAATCTATAAAAGTTATAGAATCATTAACGTGCTGAAAATACCACTGTAGTGGCATACTATCTTAGTAAGAAGTAACACGATATCTTCAAGTATAGCCTTGTCAACTTGTTTTGTCATAATTTCACTAACAATTTTATTTGATGGAGTCGAAAGAGTTCTCAAACTGGTTTAAGTCCCAATTTGCTTAATTAAACCATAAAATACGGCATAATATTCTAATGGGATATAAGCGTAAAATTTTAATGCTTGACAAGGATGTTAACCCTGATGTCGAAAGTCGTATTGGTCAAGAACTTAACTTTCGCCATAGGAGAAGAACAGTAAAACATATAATAGATTAGTATGATTTTCTTGAACATCAATTGGGCAAAATCTAAAAGTAATATTAAAAAAGGAGAAGAAGTTTTGTTTATACAGTCGAACTTCTCTATAGTGAACTTCTATACAATGAAGCTCTCCCTATTATGAATTGATTTCAAACACACAACTTTTTCCGTTCCAATTTCATTGTTTTTGATCTCCTTATAATGAATTTCCATACAATGAAGTTTTCTATACAATGAAGCAATTTTGCAGGTGTAATATTTGACACACATGCGTTTTTGTCTCCATATAATGAATTTTTCAAACAATTTTCTGTTACGCATACGAACAATTCTGTGTACCGAGAAAGATGCCACATATAATGAGGCCACAGTGATCAGAAATGACGCAGCGAAGTAGCATTTCTCTTGAAAAAAAATTATTAATTATTAATAAAGTTGAAGAAGGATTAAAAAAAAAAATGTGGCTAGGCAGTTTGGAATTCTTCCCAGCACATTATCAAATATTTTAAAAAACAAGGCTGTGATTCTAAAAAATGTAGAAGACGAGCAATTGAGCACTAAACGCAAAAGGCTTCGAACCTGCCTTTTTGAGGATATTGATGAAGCAATGCTCAAATGGGTAACTGCCGCACGTGGTAAGAATCTTCCTATATCTGGGTCATTAATCTCTTAATGTATTATTGTAATTGTAATCCAAACTAAAATACCTGATTATTTTAAATAAAAATGGAAAAAAATATAATTTTTATATAATGGTTTTGTTATTTGGTACTACAAGGTTTTGATGTGGAAGAAAAATGGAAAAGTGTAACACAAACTAATATGCCTAATTATTTTAAATAAAAATTGGGGAAAAAATATATAATTTTTGTATAATGAAGTTTCTATATAATGAAGTGATTTTCTGGTCCCATCAAGATTCATTATAGGGAAGTTCGACTGTACATGAAAAGGCAGATTAAAAGCTGTTGAAAACAAAACGCTGTAGTCTAGTAGGTAGTGGGTTGGCTTAGTCAACGAGAGCCCGTGGTTCAACCCCTGCACCACACACTTCGAACAAAACTAAATATAAAAAAATTTCTTTAACCCATTTCGCTCCGAGATTAAATTTTATTTTTTGTTTAAGAAGAAAAATACTTTTTTAGGGTAATCAGCTCAAAAAATTTTTCCGACTTCTCGTTTTCCCAGAAAACAGAGTTCGAAATTTCGAGCACTGGCGTTTATCCTATATGCAAGTAAAACATTTGAATTCATTTGCTGTTTTATTGATTTATTTTATTATTTTTGAATCAAAAGCTAAATTTATACGAAATAGCCGAAATAGAAGCTATGAAAAAAATGCTTTTATTCATGTTTTAGGTCGAAACATTTTGTATGCAGATGAATATTACATTTCTCGCACATATACATATATTGTGGGCTTACCGCAACCCTTCAATTGACAACGACGATGTTTTTCCTGCATTTTTGTAAGATTTGGAGGTCGATAATCCTTATCGTCGACATCATCATCGGTAGTTTCTTTCCTTTCAGTCAAAAGAAGAGCTTCTGTCACCGAGATTTTGAATTCTTTTTGATTCAAAGGCTTCTCAACTTTGTGTTTTGCAATGCAATTCCAAGCATTCACAACTGCCGAATTCAAAGTAGTACACCACAAAGGCCAATACCAGTTTTTTGCACGAATATTAATTCGGTAGTTCTGGATTGCATTGTCGTGTAAATCCACTCCCCCCATGCCCTTGTTATAATTGCGTAACATGGCTGGCTGACCATAAGTGACGTATTTACCAGCTTCCGGGTTCTTTTTGGATGTCGATGCTTTTTTCCAACGTTGTACTTTGTGCAAAGGCAAGACTTGATCAAAATTTGTTGCCATGGTGACCTCTTTGTTGTCCTGCCATCTACATAGCAATATTATATATAGGATAAGCGCCAGCGTTCGAAATTTGGAACAGAACAAGTTTACACATATGTGAACGCATGCATGTGCATGTAATCATATTTTCTATATTTTATAAAACGATTACATATATTGGCAGTAATTCCTCATAATTATTTTTTAATTTTATTTTTTAAATTAATTTAAAAAGTATCCAAAAATATGGGTTGAAGAAATTTACCTCTAGCATCGGGGGGGAGGGGGATATTTTACGGTCGGATTTTTTTTATTTTCCTAAAGTTGAGACTTAATACCAAAATCCAATTTTTTTTGAAATTTTACTTTTTTCATATATAATTATTTTTTTTTTCAAAAAAGAAGGTTTTTACTGTTCGAAAAATCGAACAGCGGAGCGAAATGGGTTAAGCAGCCTTCTGGAAAAAAATCTAAAAATATAATAAAATTGTCATGAAAAGATTACCAAATCTGTGTTCAGAGACGACTTTATACTATTGGTCCCTTCACTGCTGGAAAAAACTAACACACACTACATGAGTGCCTTTAGAAGCTAGGTTGTAATCCTTACTAAAGGGTCGTAATGACCAATCAAGTAAGGTAAACAAAATGTCTTTGAACTTTTAATAATTATTGCGATTTTGGCAGCACTACCTTCTAAAGAAAAAGTTCATTTACTACATTCGTCTCAAAATATTTCCAGATAAAGAAATTTTTTGCTTTCTTTAAAGTAAAGTTTTACTCCTATAATTTATTTATACAATGTAAAAAAAAACATCCTTAAAGGAAATAAACTGTGTTGTTTAATAACCCTGAAATAAATACATATTTCCTACGTGATACTGGCACCAACTAAAGACAACAAAAATTAGCCATTAATACAGTTAAAACCACAACATTTACTTGTGTGGGTAAACAAAGAAATAATATAACTAACACTTATAAACACTCACAAAAATTACGGTTTCCCGCAATATAGACTGGTGAATATCATCAGCATACATTTCCGCAAAAACTCGGTAGAAATCGGCAAAGAGACAAGGACAATTGGGTTCCTTAAATGTGGGGCAAAGTTAGTAAAAGTGAAACGAAATAAGCGAAATTGCCACAAACTTTGTTTATAGCACGTGATATTTTACTCTTTAATAATGGTTTTTAAAAGTGTCTGTGTTTTCTATCTACCAGTGTACATAGCAATATGCAAATACAAATGAATTCGAAGAGTAAAAGTGAAACAGTCATTAAAATTCAGAATGTGTCATTGAAAATTCAAAACCATCATAAAGTTGCAACAATTTTAACGCAGAGAGAATGTTTTAAAATTGATTTCACAGCTCCATTTTATGTTTTTAAATAAAATTAATCGTGTACAATATCGTGTATAATATCGATTGCTACACATCGCATTTACAGGGATGGGAAAATTGTACTAAAAATATATACATTTAAATCGAAACTTAGATGCTCTATAACCTATAGATGTTCTCCGGGAATGTTCCTTTTATTATACCACTGCAGATCTAATTTGTTGTGGTTCTTCTGTTAACAGTAGGATAAGAATTCGTCGTTTGAAAAGTTCGTATAATCACGTTTTTGTGTAATCACGGCTTTTCCATCGCCTGCAGCAATTCACATTGTTTTGTTTACGCTCTGTTTCACATATTATTCTCTTATGTGATACTCTTTTGTGGCCCATAATCATTGGCAAAACCAAGAATTGATAACGAATACGGCACTCAAGCACCGAAATTCTTTATATATCGAGCATTCTTGCAATGATGGATACATACATACATTACAACCTTTCCGTTAGAATTACGACCTATCCTCTCACACAACTTGTGTTGTGTGTGTTAATTTAATACATGAGTGGCGGGACCTACAGTTTAAAGCCGACTTCGAACGACAGATTTTTAGAAGGTTTTTTTAATATTTTATTTTAGCAAAATATCTGCTGAGAGGCAGTCGCTGAAGAAATATTTTTTCATATTTCCTTGTGTTGGAGATGTAAAACCTGGGGTTTGAACCGTGATCTGACACCCAATAAGCCAACACACTAACTACCAGCCTACGGTGACTAATTGAATGTGGATAGCTGGTGATAAATGCCTAGTTTTCTAGCAACGTCCAAGCTGCATATGCGCCGGGTTTCCTCAGTTTTTTTTCATAATGTCATGAATTTTTCTAGTGATTGGTCTACACGTGCAATGTGTACCTTTATCATCAAAATTATCAGAAGAATATCAAACATACAATTCTACTGCAATATCGTATTCGTAAACTGCACAAATTTTTTCGCCGTCCTGCTACGCCTTTCCTTTTTTATATGTTCTATTGTTCCAAATTTACACTTATATTTCAACTTTTGACAGAACAATGTATTGCATTAACTGATGGTGTTAAGATTATCAAAGATATTATACCCATATCCCGACGTTAAATTCTGTAAGAAATTAATTTAAATAATGTTAAAGAAGTTAATGTAATGCTCATAACGCACATTAAAATTGATCGGTGCACCTGCTCTCATTTGCAATTATTTTTATATCTTTTAGAGAATTTCTGTTTCTACACGAATGTGTCATTCTGCAGATAAAGAATATATATCGTTACCCCTTGTATGCATTGCTTTTGTATGAAAAATTAATGAGCCTGTTAAAAGAAGAAATACAAATTTTTATATTTGAATTTTAATATATTTATGTAAACACCTTGTGTAGTATAAAAAAAAACACTGTTAGTATAATGACACACTGAATATTTTAAAGCCTGACATGGTTAACAAAGTACAAAAATTTGCGTAGTATTATGGTTTGTTTATGCAAAAAGACGTTATTATTATACATTTCGAATGTATAAAAACATACATATGTACAGTGACTACCACAACTATTCACCACAAATTAATTACTTTAAAAAAAATTAAATTTTTGCAATTTACTATCAAGTAAGAAATATTATTCGTGAAGAACACATCACGAAGTACTCAATTCTACATATTCAGAAAAATTAAGAAGAAGAAAAAAATTATTAAAAAAATTTTACTCCATTCAGTACAACATCTTCAGAGTAACAGATGACTCAATTCAACACACTCAGATCCCCAGATCAACTTCGATGTCAAGCGGTTACTCTAACCTTAAATACTTACAAAGCTTAAAATCAAATAGGTCCCTGGCAAAAGTGTATTAAATTTTTGCTAGTCTCCTACAACCTCCGCAGTTGCGACTGTAGTCATACTGTCACCTATAGAGGTCATGACCGATTAGCTACCCTGCAATTACTACCAATCGCCCACCCACTTTTGGCGGACTGTATAATTTCACCGCAGTTACAGACACATCTTCGCCTTCGATATTCAGTTGTATCCATGAGGTGGTGCCAGCCTTGGCATTCACACTCCATTCTTTCATATATTTTTATTTGTTAAGAGTATTTTAATATTATTCTCTGCTTTCTATGCTCTTGTTGAATCAATAAAATTTAATTTGATTTCCATTTCAGAAAAAAATTAACCTTTAAACAGTATTTCTTTCTTCGTGCGGTTGTTTCAACAACAAAGCAATTATGTTAATGATTTAAACTTTATTGCAACGGGAAAATAAAAAATAAATTTACATCAATTTATCCACAGATCAAAAACTCAAACGGCTACCTTCCAACATCAGTTGAATGGAGAAATTATTGTAAACACTAGTGTTAATCATTTACTTTCAACGCAAATAAAAAAATTCCATTCGATGCGAATGAGTAAATGAATGAGTGATTTTTTATTTCACGGACTTTGAGAAAATCTGAGGAAAACCACTTTTCTGTTGGAAAAAAAAAAAAAATTAAAACGAAGGAAATCATTTAATTCAAGTAAACTGCTTAAAATAATATTAAAGTGATTGTAGGATTAAAAACATTAAAAAAACAGCATAAAAAGAAAAATAAGTAGTTATTGCGCTTTATATACATACAGTGGTTGCCATATAATAAAAATATTCATAATAATAGTAAATTATTCGTTTTATTCTCAATTCGTTCCCAATTGGCTGGAGATTAAGCGATTAAGCTGTAAAGTTTAAAACATTTATGGTTTATACCTCAAGCCACTCTTCACAGTCTTAAAGTGTACTTTGAGTCATGGTCGTGAATGAAATGTCAAATTAACGGTAAAATTCTTTCCGCGTATGGTATAACAGTATTTTGTTGAAAGTTTTTGTAAAAATGTTGATCCATTTTCGAACTGATCCTCACCTTAATGTTACCGCTATCGTACTTTATGGCTTTAATAGTATATCTGCATTTATTATGTTGGTTAAAACTTAGTAAACTAGTAGCCATATACAGTATTCCCCGAATATAAGAAACACTGATATAGTAATTCCCCGCCTAGTGCACTGAAATTTATGCAATCTTGATCTTCAAAATATATTGAAACTATTTCGATATATGCATCGTGCTTTTAACCATTCCCCGCTTATAAACGCATAATATTGTATTTCATACTTTAAATTCATTAAAAAAAATTCGTTTATATGCATCCTTTTTGTGGCAACTTTCTTTTCATAACTTGCACGCTCTCGTTCATGCGATTAAACGTCTCAGAAATTCTTTTCATGTGGATATGTTAAGTCAATGGGTTATGCTGATAAATTGCATCCCTTAAGCCATTGGCGGCCGATATTTACCATTTACGCCATATAACAGTTTTATTGTTATTTTTTTTTTTTTAAGTAGTAAAAAATTGGACCCTTCTCCTGTTCTACCAATCTGGCCTGGTGCAGGAAGAGACTCTATTCTTAGTTAATGTTACAATAGCAAACTTGACTATGCCTGTAAAGTCTGCCACGGATCTATCTCCTTCAGTAATTTCTTCGCAGTGATGCCAAAGTAAAGATCATAACATACAAAGCCAGTGCTGTTAACGTGGCAAATATAATTCTATCAGCTTCAATGATATATGACTATTTGTTCTCAGATCGATGCATGAATTCCCCGTCTATATACACTGCTCTGTAAGCATTTTTAAAATTGCTTATATTCGGGAAATACTGTGTATCATTTTCTATATGATCTCTGTCAAGAAAATTTTGATTTATCGCCTCATAATATATTTTTGCAAAAGCTCATGTGATTCTTCATGTTCTGTTTGGAACAACCAGGATTTTAATATTCTTTTTTTTTTGGGATATGAAAAGTTTGTGTTATCTGATGCATCCACGGCAAGCAAGCTTCCTTAAGCTGTCGTCTAATAGTTCTAGATCACATACTAATACCATATATTTTCTTTAGAGCAACCAATTATCTGGTAAATTTCAAACATCGTTTACTCGACTCTTCAGATGTTAAGTATTACCTTCCTTTCTTCATCGGAACAACTTTGTCATTTTTCCATACCTTATGATTAATATTTGAACACTTTTCTCTATTTCTATTTCTATTCTATTTCTATTTTTTCTATTATTTAAAACACACTTACCAATAAATTTACAATAATCAAACAAAATTACAAATTAAAAATGTTTTATTAAAATGATAAGCCTAAAAATGTTTTAATTTTTTTGCGACTTGAAAAAGAATGCTTTCACTACATAATGACTTATTTGGTCATATAGCGTGGAACCACAACTAATAGACGCGTTAATTTACTCTATCAAAACTTGCCCAAAGCCGCTTGTCTCATTGTGTAAACACACAAAACTATGTTGATATAATTTCCAAGAAACATCACTACATTATTACTTTCAGAGAAAATGAGACAGAGTGAATACAAATATTTATTGATTTCTTTTGTAATAAATGTGTAATTAAATTCCATTATTTACAAAGAGCATTTGTCTTCCTTCACTTTCTTCTTTACATGTTTATTTATTTTAATGCTGTTGATCTCATGTTCATGTTCATGAAATAACGAGTGTTATTTTAAGCAAACTCTCTTGTGGAAGATTGGTAAATAGAGGTTGAAAACGAGTGTACCAAATTTCCAGAGAGAGTTGCGATTATAATTACGCGATGTAATAATTGAGAGAGAAAAGTAAAGAATTATTAATTCTTCTTTTTTGATATTGGTAAAAGTTAGGGAAATCTTACCTCGTTTTGATGTTGACTTCAATATATGTATTTTGTATGTATATATTTACACTTATGATTTTAATGCGATAAGTTAATCTTAACGTTTCAAGTGCAAAAGGAGAAGCCGCGAAGTCGCCGTCGTCTAGTAGGTAGTGTGTTGGATTATTAGACGTAAAGCCCGGGTTCGTATCCCAGGTCAGGCATTCAAACGAAATATGAAAAAAAAAAATATTTCTTCAACGATTTCTTCTCAGCAGATTTCTGGCAAAAACTCTGAGAGTAAATAAGTCTGCCATGAAAAAGTTTCTCAAAAATCTGTCGTTCGGAGTCGACGTTAAAATGTAGGTCCCGCCACTCACGTATAAAATTAACGCACACAACATGAGTGGTGTGAGAAGCTAGGCCGTAATCCTGACTAATGGGTTGTAATGGCCAATTATGTTTGTATGTATGTATGATCTCATGTACTCATGGACATATAAATTTATTTCCTAGAAATTATATACAGTGACTTCCACAACTGTTAATAAAAATTATTTCTTCTTCATGAATTATATTTCTTACTTCATAGTAAATTAAACAGGTAGCAAAAATGTATTTTTTTTTAAAGAAAAGATATGAAATAAATTCAATATATTGTGGTCACTTTTGTAACGCAAACAGGAAATTTTAGTATTTCAATGTGGAAATCTTTTGTTTTAATAAGCCTTTTTGGCATACTTATGTTATGGAATTGGACTTCTTATTGTTATTTTCTTTTCCAGCATATTTCATAAATTTTCTACTGGATCAAGATCCGGCGATTGCGCAGGCCAATCTAGATATTAGAGGTTGTTTTCTACAAGCAACTTTATTTTTACGCTGTTCCTGCGCTTCGGGTGAATTTTGTGAATACTGTCGCTGTATACACACGCATATACACTTCCATGCAGGCATAATTGATCGTTGCAACCATTCAATCAGGATTACGACCTAACTTCTCACATCACCTCTGTTGTGTGATTAGACCTACAGTCTAAACTCAACTCCGAATGAAAGATTTAAGAATTTTTGAGAAGATATGGCAGTTTTATTTTATTTTCAGAGCTCTTAGCAGAAGACTGCTCAGAGCAAGTTACCGAAAAAAATATTTTTCATATTTCAATAAGTTGGAGATGTCTGAGCCTGGACTCTTACAGGCTCTCACCTAATAGGCCAAAACACTACTTACTAAATTACGGCGACTTCAAGGTCTATTACAAAAGTTCAATTTATTGTAGGTGTTGATAAATAATTTTATTCTTCATAGTTTTTAAGATTTTACTACTTGTTGTTAGTGTACTGTAAAATTTAAGATACAATTAATAATGAATTTAAGAAAGAAGAAAGGAAACTTTAAGAATTTTTCCTAAAATTTTTCCTCATAAAATATTTTTATAAACTTTTCAACGTTTTAAGAAATTGTTGTAACACATATATTTCTTAGTTTTTAAATTAAAGACTGCCACGTAAATGTAATATAAGAAGGCATATGTGTATTTAAATTACGTATAAATATTCTATAGGAAATACATATGGGTTCCCCATCTCGTTATATTGTACCATCAACAACATCAACATCAAATCATCGAAATCAATAGCCATATAAAGAACAAAGGACAGGAAGGCAAATATTCATTGTAAATAATCGGCATCAATGAGAATTCAATTAAAAATTTCATTACAAATTTATACAAATGAAATCAATGAATACGTGTGTTCACTCTGTCTCACTTTCTCTGAAGTTAATAACGAAATGATGTCTCTTGGATATCATATCAACGTAGTCTTGTAGGTTTACATAGACAGTCACAAATAGGAGCTTTGGGCATTTATTGACGTCATTTGGGAATGTGAATTGAAACTTTTGATACAATAAATTAACACGTTTATTAATTAGGGTTACGCACTATATGGCCAAAAGTGTTTGTAATATAAGGATTATTTTGTGCCGAGTTTTTTAATTAAATTTTAAAAATAATAATTCAGTTTTATTGTCACATTTCACAATATTATACGCTCAGACAGTTCCATTGTATTAATTTGAAAATTACTGACAAATTTGTCTTTTTACATACAAATGTCAATAACTCCGTTTTCTTTTTATTCTGCTTAAACAAAAACAATTTCATTCATTACTCTAATTTTATTGTAAGAAATATTCTTCAATTAAACGATTGCATACTTCTTAATTTTGTTTCCATCAGAAAAGTGTGTTCTCACGTTTTCTAATAAATAGTTCGTGAAATGAAAAATCACTTACTCATACTCATTCATACATTCCTATTGTCTAGAATTCTCCTAAGCACTTTGAAAGCAAACGAATAGCGCTTGTATTTACAATAATTTCCCCATTCAACTGATTTTGTGGAGTAGTCATTTGAGGTTGTTATCTGCGGATAAGTTGTTGTAAATTTAAATGATTTAACATGAGTAAACTTCCACCATAAAAAATAATATTAAAATACTTCTGAGCACTCATTAAACGTAGATCGAGCTTTGTATCCAAAATAACACATTTCAATTTTTAAGATAATATAATTTAAATTCAGGAAAAATTAGATGCCTGATTTTTTCTTAATTTGTTACCAGATAAAAAAATAAAATTTGAAACACGACTTAAAATTTCAAAAACTTCATAAGTCTGGCTTATGTTTCATTCTCGATACAAACATAAAAAAAGATCAACAGAACCAAATATCAAGATTTCGGTGGCCAGTTCACATCATTGCTACGTGAGTTGATCGTATAAAATCCACATGCTGTTGTTATCCAGATATTTTAATTTAAACTAAAAGAAGTCGATAGTCATCGGTCTACAGTGCTCGCTGTTCTCAAAGAAATATGGATCGATAACGTCGTGCACCAAACAGTGACATTACCTTTGAAGTTGATTTTTCAATGAAAAGTAGGATCAGTTGGCAGCTGTTCCAGGTTCCTTTCGACAAACACCCGTTGTTGTTTATGATCTTTTACTCTCAGTCGGTTGAATTTTGTACGGAAGCCAGTCCACGATGCAAAATTCGCCAAGTTGTGAGGTGCAATGGGATGAGTTCTTGTGAACGATACCAAGTTGCTAAGAAGTGAGTAGATAAGACTATTATGACGATTGCAAAGCACCCGGAGCACAATTCCAAATTTAATAAAACAGTTTTGTTATTTGCACGTGTTTTTGAATGCAAAGTCTGTCCATGGCGATTTGGCAAAACAGACTGAATAGCTGAAAACTAATTTGACAGACGTAAATTTTAAATTTTGTTTAAATTTAAATTAAATTTTATAATTCCTATTGGAATTTCTTGTAAAATTTGTAGTTAGAGAGGCATGCTTGCAAACTAAATATTTTGCTTTTATTGATGCTTCAGAGCATTAAAAACTTGAGAATTGAATACAATTCTGAAATTATGCCACTCCACTCACTTCGTATTCCTTCTTTCAACTGAATTAATCTTTTTAGAGTGGATTTATAGAGTTTCCGGTTTCACACTGAGATCTTTGATGAGAGATATGTAGTTCTGCTTAAAGCAACGGCCATTATTACCCAATTTACATGTCTTCCAGGAATTAAAACTATCCAAAAATAACATAACATTCTGTATCGAGCCATAACCGCAAAAATATCTCAAGCGACAAAAACGAAATTTTACAGGGGAAGGTTTTTATTATTTATTTCCTGTGCAAAATAAGTTAGAAAGTTAAACTTTTTTGTTATAAATTCATAACGGTACAGAGTGTGACCCTGAAATTTTTATAGATGATGCAAATGATGCCAATGAATTTATTTATTAAAAAAAACGATATATGAAAAATATGTCGCTTGAGATATTTTTGCGGTTATGGCTCGATATAGTATTGTCTCCACTGAACGTAATGAATCGATTTGCATTTGAGAAACGTTTGGATTTATTGGAAATTTATTTCCAAAATAAAATTAATTGGTCGGAAATTGCCCAAAATTGTCGTACAAAATTTGGTCCATTAGTGGAACGTTTTTTATGTTGTAAATCGGACACACTAAGACGTTTATAACTGATGTTATATAATAAGCAATTATTTCGCACGACATATACAAATAAAACAATGGGAAAGGAAAATTGTGGTTACGAGCAATAACCGCCTATGCCGGTGTGAGAAAAAAATGTGATGCATAATCAAAGATTTGTTCACCTACAATGCTAAGACAAAGAAATCATAATGAATGCGTAATTTATTACAGAAATGTTTAATACAAATGAATATGTCTTTACGTTGGTATATTTTGGTATAAAGCGCTATTATATTGGTTTTTCTCGCTACAATAAACTTGCCATAATCGCTTATGTTTGGTTTGGCTCTTATGATGGGATTCTTACTTATGGATATTTATTTCGTGAAAATTATTCAATAACAATTATAAATATTATAAGCAATTTCAGAAAAAAAAAAATTATACACGTATTATCCGCAGTCTAATAAGTGGTGCGTTGGCTTAATAGACGTAAGGCCTCGGTTCAAACCCCAGGGTAGACATCAAAAACGAAAATATGAAAAAAATATTTCTTCGGCGACTTCCTCTCAGCAGATTTCTGGCCAAAACTGTGAGAGCAAATTAAATTGCAATGTAAAGCTTCTCAAAAAACCTGTCGTTCGGACAGGTGTGAGAAGCTAGGTAATGACTAATTATGTACGTATGTACATATATGTAAGTAAGAAATTGGACTTTTAATGGTCTTTCTCTAAAGAAAAGTCAATACAGTTCTTCTTAATAACTTTTCCTAAAGAGAACATCATTGAGGTATGGACTGGGAAAGAAGAAAAAAAGTGAGAATTTTCAAGCGTAAACTATTTATAATAGAGAGATGGTTTATAACGTGTTTGTGTATTTGCGTATATAAAAGATATATGTTTTTGGCTTTGTGTAGCTGTTTGTTGGAAGTGTTATTTGTGAAGATTGTCTTTTAATAAAACGTTACTTAAGGGCATTATGTGTTAAAACAACAACAGCAGTACTGTCAGCAAAAGCAGCGAAGGAAATATAGTATACAAATTAAATATTTTTAAATAATGATTTTTTAAAAAAATTATATTTTATGTTGTGTGTTTTTAAGACACACAACACGTCTTTATTTATTAATGGTAAAAACAACAGTGAAATTTCTTATCTTTCTACCCTAACATTATACCTGCACTTTTGTAGATCACGCCACTTATGGAGGCTCGTGTTGCGTATGGGAAACAATTTTGGAATGTGCACTGAATGTGACACCCAGACATGTTGTCAGCATATTTGGTGGGAAATGAATTTGAATTTATTATTTAAACATATTTTGTGTTAACTTACATATGCACCATATGCATATACATGACAACACATTCAGTTGCATTGACTACTGCTACAACTATCGAGTGTGCCATGTTGATTTTTGCCTAAAAAAATCATTCGATGAAGCTCGTTTTCATCTTGGTGGGTACGTCAATAAGCAAAATTGCCAAAATTGACACACACGTGTTCTTACAGAAGTCAATGCACCCATTACGAGTGACTGTTTAGTGCGGCTTTTGGAGCGGCCCATATTTTTTTGAAAATGAAGACGTCACAACCATTTCGGTCAATGGAGATACCTATCACACCATGATAACCGATTTTTTTGTCCCCACTCTTCATCGTATTGATATGAACGATGTTTGGTTTCAACAGGATGGTGCAACTTGCCACACATCTCATGCCACTATCGAATGCCGTCAAACCAGCGACAATTGACCATTTGAAGGCCAAACATTCGTAATGCCTTTGCCGAGGTAGGAAATACATAACGCGAAATAGTGCACGAAAATTGGTTCGATCGAATGAGGTACTGTGAGGCCAGCAGCGACAGCAATATGAATGAAGTAATTTTAAATTCCTAACCCGAACAATTGTACTTCATAGCAAAAAAAAAAAATTTGGAAAAAATTCAAACTGTTTTTGTTTTATTGCATTTTCAAATCTAAACCTTTAATTTTCCCACCCTATACTTATTGTGTCATATATAGCAGCCTTAAAACAAAACTTTGCACATTTCATAGAAGTATTTTTTTGTTATTATTTTTTTTTTATTATTACACAGGAACTTTAAATGCATGCTGTCAAGAATTGCAGTAATTATGTAGTACTTAACAAAAAAAAAAAAAAAAAAGATTAATGCTAGCTTACTTCGTTTATTGTCATCATCCATATTAAAAATGTATTTTGAAATAAAAAAGTAAAATTTGTATTTTTCTTCAATTATAACAATATAATGATACCACCAAATTTATAAAAAGAAATGAAAAATATTAAACGGCCTACGAGATATTTTTAAAAATTGTCAGTCATTATTGTCATTGTAAGTTTGGTCACCACCAATCAAAAAGATTTTGTAACGTAGTTCTCCACGATTTTAATTTTTCGCAAACAAGCTCCTTCACTTCAGTTGTTTGTCCTCCACATTACTGTAGTTCTTAGCTTACTTTACACTCCGACTCTGCTAAAATGATTGGTAATGAATGCTGAGGTAGGCTGCTTAAAGCACAATCACCTCTAACCCCCAATTTTTTGCTCTTCTCGTTGACAATCACAAATAAAAAAAGTCATGACAGTGGAAGTAAAAATCAGTTTGCAAAAAGAGGTTACATCAGCAATGAAACTTTTCTCACTCTCCCTCTCTGTCCTTTCCATGTCTGTACACTTGCTTTTAAAAGTATAAAAGCAAAAGTTTTACGTCAATATTTTTTCGAAAGGATAAGAAAAAGAAAAAAAGGTCAAAACAAAAAAGACTTGAAACGGAAAAGAAAGAAAACGACAAGTGAATCCAAAATAAATCTTACTATTGCAGGTACGTTTGTAAAAAAAAAATTCTGTCTCTTTTTTCAAACAAAAAAGAAAAATAAAAATAATATTCTTGAAAAATAATAATAGAAAAATAAAAATAATATTCTTATTTCCTATATTTATTAAACTGTAATAAAACGAATTCTAGAAGACATTTTAATTTTACTCTGACCATAATTATCTTAATTTTGTATTCCAAACCAAATGCACAGTCACATTGTTCGTGGCGCTCAACTTAAACATGTTTACTAAAAGAAAATTTTTTAAAAGAAACAAGCAAATAGCAACGCCAACTAATAGAAACATGAGATGAGCACTCTCCACAATCTCTTTATAATTTTCATTTTCATAACTTCCATTTAAATACAGAATTAATACAAAACCCCCTATTATGAACAAAACAGAATTAAAAGTGCATAGTGCACCGCCTTGGTCGGGTATAAAAGATATTTCAGGCCATTTTAATGACCTAATTCCATATTCTGAATAAAAGTTAAATTTAAAGAGGAAGAAACCTTATGTACCTGACTACTATCTAAAGGAACTGCTTAATTTTCTACCACACCTTTAGTTTTCTTCGGTGTCTTTCTGCTGGTTCTTGTCGTTCTCTTTTTTGTCTGAAATGTTCAAGTGCTTATTCATATTTAATAAATTCTGTACCTAGTATAACTCATTCAGTGAAATACAGAGTATATTTGCTGTAATTAAAATTTAAAGAGTTTTTTTAATTTTTCTTATGAACATAGCAATTAAAAAAAATCAATATCAGCTGAGGCAGTGTAGGCAAGATTTTTATTTGTAGTCATTATGCTCTTCATTTAAGTGACATTTTATCACTCAGGATTTTTTATGATTTTACTTTAATTTTTTCTTTATTCTTAATTTTAGTCTTAATTTAAATAGACATTCATTTATAGTTTATGTTTATTTTTCTGTCTTTTTAATGAACTACAGAGATGTGAAACAAAACAAGAAATTATCTAACACAGTGTCATAACACTTTTTAGTTAAATATATTTTTTTTTTTTTTGTTTAACAATCAAAAAATTTAAAAGGTGAATTTAAAATTACCGTTGTTTTGGAAAATTACAAGTAAATGGAAAATGCTTTTTAACTTATTGAAAATGTATTAAAAACTTATGGTGCTTCGCAAAGTCAAAGGTAGTCTAGTAGGTGGTGTATTGGCTTATTAGACGAGAGGCCACCATTTAAGCCCCAGGTCAGACATCTCGAACATAACGAAAAACTAAAAAAAAAAATTTCTAAAAATAAAAATTAAATAAAAAATATTTCTTTGACGTCTTCCTCTCAAGAGGTTTCTGCCAAAAAATCTGAGAGTAAATAAAATTACCATGAAAAATTTCTTAAAAATTTGTCTTTCGAAGTCAATTATTTTTGAGTCTGTAAAATAGATTGCATTCCAATGTACACTCAAACCTCGTTTTATGCGATTAATTCGTTTCGCAAAAAATCGCATAATTCAAATTCGCATAAAACGATACACTAGCTTCATACAAAATCCACTAATAGGGATTTAAATAAAAAAGCGCATAAATTAAAATTTAACCCTTAAAATTCAAACAAAATCGCATATAAAAAATCAACAAAAAATAAATCCCTTGCTGAGACCATACAATATAAGAAAAAATATAGGAAATAAAAAACAACTAATACAAAATTCCAAATAATGAAGAAAATACATAATTTTTCAATAAAATAAAAATATATTACTCATAGTAGTAACTTTGTTACGAACAACACATTTTTTTGGATTTTAACATTCAATATTTCCTTAAAATCGTTTTTGGAAAGAAAAAATTTTAGAATTTTGAAACCGCATAAATTTGAATTCGCATAAAATAAATTCGCATAAAACGAGGTTTGAGTGTAAATAGTTTTCGGTAGCTTATAATGCTATTCATTCCGATTCAAACACACTTTCCCATTTCCATATAACTAAAAGTTTAGAGCAAGAATTTTTTTTAAGTTTGTAGGCAGTTAAATAACTTTTCGATTTGAATTCTTCAAAATAATTCATTTACTTACTGAGTTAAAATGTATTTGAAGAAAATAAACTAGATTCCATTTTTTATCATTATTTTTTTTTTGAATAATAGAATACAATAAACAAATAATACTAAAAGATACTAAATTAGAGAATTATCATACCAACCATGTAATTTTATAGCTACCATTCAGTCAGGATTACGGCCTAGCTTCTTACACCACTCATGTTGTGTGCGTTAATTTTATACGTGAGTGGTGGGACCTACAGTTTAACGTCAACTCCGAACGACTGATTTATGAGAAACTTTTTCATGGCTTTTTCATTTTATAGCTACTACTATTTTATTATAAAGGGCTATCCATTTCGTGGTTTCAAAAGTATGGGACTGGAATTCGACATCTGTCAAACTAAGTTGTGAAACCAATTTTTTCCTTTTCAGTTGACAGTCTGACATTGACGAAAATTAATCGCTTAACTATCACACAACGCATAAAAATTATCAAAACCTACTACAAAAATGGTGATTCTGCCACAGCCACGTATCGAACAAAATTTGCTTCAGCGATGAAGCATATTTCACACTCGGTGGGTATGTTCAGAAACAAAATTGTCGTATTTGGGGTTCTGAGAATCCTCAAGTAATTGAAGAGAGGCCATTACATCCAGAAAAAGTCACTGTTTGGTGTGCTCTTTGGTCCGAAGGTGTGATTGGACCTTACTTCTTCGAAAACGACGATGGAACGACTGTCACCGTCAATTCGGAGAGTTATGGTCATATTATAACCGACTTTTTTTTGCCTGCTATTGAAGAATACGACTTGGAGAATATGTGATTTCAACAAGACGGTGCCACATGCCACACAACTCGAGCGAATATGGCTTTATTGCAAGAGACATTTCCTGGCCGCGTAATTTCTCGTCGTAGCGATATCAACTGGCCACCAAGATCATGCGATTTGACACCATTAGATTTTTTTTTGTGGTGCTACGCGAAAGACCGTGTTTATGCAGATAAACCTTCAACTCTTGAGCACTTAAAAACCAATATTCGTCAAGTTAGATAGAGATACTGCCCAATATGTGTCAAAAAGTGGTCGAAAATTACCTCAAAAGAATCAATGCTTGCAACACTTCGCGTGGAGGTCCTTTAAATGATGTAGTGTTCCACACATAATGTCAACGTTCAAACTTTACAATAAAAAAGAAATATCATGAAAAAAATATTTTATATGTGTTTTATTTACGTTTACTTTTGAAACCACGAAATGGATAACCCGGTACTTTAGTCTTATGGAATATTTTAGTTTAGTTCTATTTTAGGGTAAATTTTAGCCATAAAAAAGGCATAAAATAAATGAAAAACAAAATAAATAAATTTAAAAATTTTTTACTCATCATTCCACTTGATTTGTAATGAATATTATGGGATATAAACTGTGTCATCTACTGAGACGGTACATAACATTACATTGAATGATCTCTGGAGCAATTGGCAATTGACTCTAATTCATCGAAAAATTATCGCCAACGATGTTACGCTGAATGAAAGGGTGCTTGAACAAACGTCCAAAGCATGGAGAAAGAGCCATTGTTTGGAGTAGATTTTGGACTGGTGATCTCTATTATTTTTACATATGACGTTGGACAGGTCATTTCTGGCAAAATTGAGCACTATAGTACAATGATTACCCAGTGCTTTTGACCTGAATTTGAAGATCTGTACACTAATGACATGTGGATTCCAAAGGACAGCCCTACGAGTTACACAGCTTATGGCGGTGACTTTTTCTTGGACGTTTTCTTACGGAATTTTCTTAAGTTACAGGTGGTCAAAATATATACCATGCCATCAGTTAAATTTAGAAAAATTGGTCATTTGCGAGTTCCTAAAACTAGAGAAGTCGTGACAGTCGTTTGACTGCTACAATTACTGGCGGCAATGTATCTTTTAAACGAATAAAAAATTTCGCACACATACATATATAAGCGTAACTTCCAGGCTAAGAAAGATTCTTGCGGCAACGGCCTTCGTGCCGAGTGTACTACAAAGGTCGGGTGGTTCATGGACCAACTCAGAAAAGGAAACTTTAGAGCTTCTCGTGAATACGCACTTTCCACTGGGACAAAACTTGGATATGCAGGTGAGAGTCTTGGAAAGCGATTCACATGAAGACTACTATGCAATCATGTCGGTATGGGCAATTAAATGGGCAATAAATGGATTTAAATCGTTTAAATCCCCGGGTCCAGACGGAATATATCCAGCCCTACTACAACGTTTGAAACTGGAACACATCGCGATACTTAGAGAGATGTTTTCTGCCAGTATTCGGCTAAAACACATACCGTCGGAATGGTGCAAAGTGGGAGTGGTCTTCATACCAAAGGTAGGGAAAAACTATCACACCACACCTAAGCATTTTAGACCTATAAGTCTCTCTTCTTTCCTGCTGAAAAACATGGAGAGACTCATCGATGTTGAACTACGCCAGACCTTAGATGGAAATATGCTATCTAGGCAACAGCATGCGTACAATAAGTGTAGGTCTGTTAACACTGCCTTACATAACCTAACGTGTACGATAGAAAAATCGCTGGCACGAAAGGAGTATACCTTGGCTGTTTTTCTGGATATAGAAGGAGCCTTCAATAACGTGGAACTGGGTGCTATTTCCGCTGCTCTAACAAGACTGAATGTACAGCACACATTGGTGAACTGGATATCCAGACTAATATGTGGGAGAACAATCTACCCGACACTGGGGTGCTCGCTCATCACCAGAGAAGTGGGAAGGGGAACTCCACAGGGTGGAGTACTCTCCCCTCTCCTATGGAACCTTGTGATGAATGAGCTGCTAGTGATGTTGGAAAACGTGGGATGCGGGGCGATTGCCTATGCGGATGACGTTGTTCTCACTATTTCGGGCAGATTTGTTGACACTATAAGAGACAGGATGCAACTTGCCCTAGGAAAGGTTAGGGAGTGGGCATCTAGTCGTGGTTTGGGTGTTAATCCCGGTAAAACGGAGGTCGTACTCTTCACGAGAAAGTACAAGCCTCCACCTTTCCGTCCACTGAGATTGTATTGGGCGGAACTAGAACTCAAGGAGGAAGCGCGCTTCTTGGGCCTTATCCTGGATAGGAAGCTATCGTGGATACCAAATATCACTAATAGACTGAGGAAGGCCTCCATTGCACTCTACGCCTGTAACAAGGTTTTGGGGAAGAAATGGGGCCTGAAACCTAGGATGACTCACTGGATCTACACAGCGGTGGTCAGACCTATCCTGACCTACGGATGCCTGGTGTGGTGGGAATCCCTGAATAGGACGACGAACTTATACCTGATACGCAAGTTGCAACGATCTGCTTGCATAATTATTAGTGGTGCCCTGCGCACTACTCCTACGATCGCTCTGGAGATGATCTTATACCTTCTACCGCTTGACCTATACTGCACGGGTGTGGCGGCTAGGGTTAGTAGGCGTCTTTGGGCGATTGGACAATGGCATGCATCGGGCATTGGTCATACAAGGAAACTGATATTGTCGGAGGCATAGACTATATGACACCGCGATATGACTTCTCAATGAATTTTAGGACATTCATTCCGAAAAGGGAGGACTGGAGAAAGGGTGTGGCACACCTCGCGGGGAATGCCGCACAAATCTACACCGATGGCTCCAAATTAGAAGGAGCCACTGGAACCATACATAATTGGTCATTACAAGCCTTCAGTCAAGATTACGACCTAGCTTCTTACACCACTTATGTTGTGTTTGTTAATTTTTGCACATAAGTGGCGGGTTCTACAGTTTAAAGTCGATTACGAACGAAAGATTTTTGAGAAACTTTCCAATTTATTTCTTCTCAGAGTTTTTTCTCCGAAAAAAAAAATATTTTTGTTGAAGATGTCTAACCTAGGGCGTAAACCGTGGCCTTACTTCTAATAATCCAACATACTACCCACTAAACTACGTCGACTTTATAGTTATTATTTTATCTTCCTTAATTCAATCATTTCATAATTTCAATAATCACTACACATATAATTTTATAAAAAATATTTTTATAAAAACCCTTTTACTTTCTTCTGCTTTTCTTATTTAAATTATTTGCTAATTTTATTATAATTATTATTATTTTTTTTTGGCAAAGTATTATTTAAATTCTATGGGCATATACCCTTTATGTCTGGGTAAATAATTTTATTTTAAATACTTTGCTCTTGATTCCCAAAAAAAAATTTAGTATGGTGATTTTAATATTATTTTTTCATTTTGTTTACGTTTTTCTCTTTTTATTTGTGGTCTCTGTCACGTATTGTACTTTTTCCGCTTTACTAAGCAAGTTAATTACTTAAAGACAAATTTCCTTACATAAATAAATAAATTGGTTGAATTTAATCTTACTGACGAATAAATTTAAGAATTGCCGAAACTTTATTTTTTAAAAAAGTAGAATACAAAAATATTTTAAAGACCACATGAATATGGAATATGAAAAAACATTAACTTAATTATTCTTAAAGCAGCTCTCCTCCACCTATCTACCGATCTACGAAATAATTACGGAAGCGCCTGAAAGAGTGGACATTAAGCAACAGATGATATGAAAAATCAAAAAGAAGATGATATCCCTACTTAACTGCTAAACGCTGACTGACTTAAGCATATATGAATTAATGATATGTGGAAGACGAAAAGATTTTTTTCGATATTTAATCAAAAGGCTGACAGCTTTATAAACTTAATAAATGTCTGCACGATATTGTTTTATTCTCCCACTTCAGAACAAGCAGTAGAAGCTATGTACAACATACAAATGGCGTCGTCACTGCAACTAAATGCTGATTTCTACACAAATAGGATATGTTTAAGCACACTTAGTTGGGCAGAGTACGTAGGCAGTCAGCTTATTCGATTACCAATTCGCTCTGTCCCGCTCAAATCTAGGCATTATTTGCCATACTTCACTGGCTCCGCTCTGACCTCCTATTAGTTGGTAGCAGTAAGACTCAATGCCATAAAATCATGGCCCAATCTACACTATGGATATGCTGCTGAGGTGGGAAAACATAGATACACTAGGGTCGAATGTATGATGCCTTACACTTTTCTGAATGGAACATTTGATTTTAGAATTCCAACTAGGGAGTTCCAGTTTGAAGAACATATTTGAAGTTTACAATGATGGATCAGATATGAGCGACGGGGTGGGCGGTAATATATTTATTAAGGGTTCCGATATTAAACTTTTTTATAAGCTGCCTGAACACTGCTGTGTTTTCCAAGAAGGGGTCATAAAAGCTGCATAATGCTTAATGAGTGGCGGCATTTTCCATGAAAATGCTTAGATTTACTAGGACAACAAGACTGCGATTCAATTCCTAACGATCATAGTTTTAACGTCCGTCCTTGTCCTTGAATGCAGAGGATTTCTCAGAGAAATTTATTTATTTAGCTTTGATGGATACAAAGCTAATTTTCTTACATGTGGTTTCTCTAGGGAATGGTTGAACATTTGGTAGTATTAATTGTGGTATCAAAATTAGCCTAAATACAGGCCTAAGTGGAACCTGTTCCTTCAAATGGGTCCGCCACCTAAGCTTACATAATCTAAGGGCAAAAAATTATATTCCCTTTAATCCCTTTCTTGGACTATGTAATCATTACATGAAACTGTTGCTTAGGTTTCTATTGAATGATTAAGCAAACGTTTGAACAAGTTGGACTCCAAAATAATGACTTCAATATGAGCCTCCAAGCTCATATGGCCTTCAATTTTTGTATCTAGAATGTCACAGCATAAGATATTTTTGGGGATTATTTAATTCAAGATCTCCTAATTAAAATTTTAATTGTTTTCTCAGAAGTACTACTTAGTTTCGCATGACACATAAGCAACAAAAGGGCTCTATCGATTGTTAAAGCTTGTCTCGATTGATGATGTTCAGACCAGTAGTGACCTATAGGGCAATTGTCTCGGCATAAAAAATAAATCCGAAAATAGCTCAAATGGAGTTGAGCAAGATACAGAGTGTGAACAATGAGTATGGCATTGGCATTGGAATCTCTGTTGGATCTTAGTCTGCTGCACATAGTAGCGAAGTTTATAGCTAAATTAATGAGAGACAAGTGTAAAATAAAATTCATTAGGGGAATTGGTTTGCTTACAGTTTCTTCCTTAACTGTCCTCAGGACAGAACCAGTAGACTCGCAGATTTTAGGAAATGCTGCGCAACGAGATTTAGTAACAAAAATGAATGTAGTAATCTGGCAACCGTTATTCTTCCAACTTGGATAGTTTGTACAAAAGACGTAATTGAGAAATACTATACAGTCAGCACGTAATTCGACTACTCGGCTCTTATGAGGTTAAATCAAAGTTAGTATGGGACTGCCTGGAGAAGTTTAATTGACTGGGTAGATGAAATAAGGTTACCCTCTGCAGGTATTTCCTGATTTTCCTTCTCATTACTTTTCATATAGTAGTCCTTCCTATGTAACTGATGGTAAATCGAAATAATAATACAAATAATGGAAAGTAATAACTTTGATTTAAGATTTAGATTTTAATTAAAATTGTATTTTTGTTTGTTTAACTAATCTTAAATTTTAGTTTAGTGTACAGTGATTTTCAGTATTTTTTCAGTATTCTTAAGTTTTCATACCAATTGCTCTTTATTTATTTCCTTTTAAAAATCTGCTATCTAGTGTTAGTAGCCACGAAAGAATTTCTCAACACTTCTGTTTGGTTTTTGGTAAGGCAATGGGAAAAAGAAAACCAAATCAACATTTCTAGGGCAACATAATCATCTACTGCCTTTTCAGTATTCAAGTTCGTAAGCGTTATGGAACAAAGGGATGGAAAGAGAATATAAATCTCAAAAGTTTCTTCTTTTTTGGCTTTATTTTTAGCAATTGTTTCTGTAGCTTAAAGTGAGTTAATCTCTTCCTGTTTCTAACATTGTTTTTCCTTTATTTCTCGTAAACCACCAAACGCATAAATTTAACAAACGCATGTATTATAACTTGTTGTGCAGCATGAGTTTTTGTTGTAAAGGCAACATCGACTATAAATCTTGAATAACAACGCAACAGTGATGTTTCTGTTTGAAGAATATTTTGGCCACAATGTTGACGCACAAACATTCATTATGTTGCTACGAAAGAAATTAAAATTTGAAGAGGAATTTATAAGTGCCGTTATACTGCTGTTATAAATGACTCTATAGATGACGCAATAAAACTACTTGATGTCATTTTTAAATGAGACCTACTTGTCATCACAAGCAAATTAAATGGGAGAGGGTGGTTATAATCAAATAGTGAATGCAGAAACTCGGAAACGATCAGTTGTTAGCATTTAAAATATATATAAGATATCATGTGAAATCTTGGAACATCTTTCAAGTGAAAAAGCCGTCTTTAGACCACACCGCTATTGATCTTGTCTTCATTGTCCTCCCCAAGCTATTTTACTTGATTTTGTCATGAAGTTAACGTAGTGTAGTAGGAAGTGTGTTGGTTTATTAGACGTGAGGCCACTGTTCATACCCCAGATCAGATATCTTCAACAAAATAAAATAAAAAAAATTTATTTCGGCCACTTCCAGTAGATTATTGGAAAAATCTCCGAGAGTAAATAAAATTGCCATGAAAACTTTCTCAAAAATATGTCGTTCGGAATCGACTTTAAAATGTAGGTCTCGCCACTCATATATAAAAAAAAGTTTGAAGTCATCATTTTTATATCATCAAAAGACGGCCAGCTCTTCTAAGCTTGTAGTCAAAAAGGTGGAATTCGAAGAATTTTATTTGTTTTTTGGTAAGCGTCAGATATAAAAGCGGCAACCTACGAAAGGTGTTATGAAAGAAAAGAATTTAAAACATTACAGACAGTGTGGAAATGATGCCATTATGTATTCACACCAAGTTCCGCATCTTTTGTCTTCAAACGTTTATCTACTTACAGAATATTCTCTAAATTTTTTGGCCGAATACAACAACCTAACTTAATATACATAAGCCGTATATCAAACTTTTTGTCTAAATTGTCAGGTGTGCCGGTATGAAGTAAACGTCAAAATGAAAATGCCGTCATAGGGAACATTTATTGTGACGAGTCTTAATTTCTTTCTTTTGTTTTGGACAATGGCATCTGCCAAATATATCCAGTACACATCAAATCAGGGAACAAACAATGACATTGTTTTTCATCGTTTTAGAGGTGACAGACAGACGGATAGAAAACCGAAAAACTACTTCTAAATTTTTCTTCAAAGACGCAAAAGAAAATCAGTGTTGCATCGAATTCTTACTGCCGATCAAAAATGGATTTATTTTCAGAACCCTAAATGCTAAAAATCATGAGTAAATATGGCACAATCATCAACTTCGACTGCAAATGCAACTCAATTCGGAATGAAGACAACGCTGTGTGTCTGGTGGGATCAGAATGGTTTGGTGTACCACGAGGTCCTAAAATCTGATTAAACTGTCAGTACAGATCGCCACATATGATCAGTTTGAAGCATTGATTGAAACACAAAGCAAAACCCGTTCAGGATATTATCAAACTGTTAGGCTGGCAACTGCTACCCCACCCGATTTCACCAGATTTGGCTCCTACCGACTACTATTTGTTTTCATCGATGTAACTAGCATTGAGCAGCTTATTCCAAAGACGAATAGTTTTATAGGTGGGGAATCCACAAATTGCCTGAAAAATGGCAAACTATGTAGCCAGCAATGTTCAATACTTTGAATAAAATGTTTTCTATTTTACACTTTGGTATCCGTACATAATTGGACATTAAAATCCTTCAGTCAGGATTATGACATCACTGTTGTGTGTGTTAACCTGCAGTTAAAAGTCGACTCCGAACGACATATATTTTTGAGAAAATTTTCATGGCAATTTCATTTACTTTCAGAGTTTTTTCCAGAAATCTGCTGAGAGTTAGTCGCCGAAGAAATATTTTTTCATGTTTCGATTTGTTGTGGGTGTCTAACCAAGGGTTTGAACTGTGGCCTCACGCCCAATAAGCCAACACACTACATATTAGACTACGAAGAAGTAGACATTTTTATAGTCTATACTATATATCTAGACTATATTTTTAGAATATTTTCTTATTGTTAAAAGATATTTTGTTATTGCACTCAAAAGAAAACAACGAATGTAATACATAAGTTACCACAAAAATACCTCTTTATCCCAAATCTATGTTAGATTTCTAAAGACTTGTTAGGATTTACAATCACATTTCATTTTTCGATTTATTTGCTTCACCTTCCAGCAGATTTCGTAATGCAAAATATTATATGAGACGAACATAACTTATTTTTTCTGAGAATCTTATCCACAACCTGTAAATATAAAATGCAGCTTTGGGAAAACGTTTAAAGAAGAAAAGTTTGTATTTTTTCAAATCCAAAAAATGATAAAAAAGTCTTGATAGATAGATATATTCAGATAGATTCGTTAACTTGTGCATCAGTTTGTTCTTCCTTTCATTTCATATCATGTGTTTTAATCATAAAATTTTGGTTTGTAAAAAAAGAATAAAAGATAATTTCAATCATGAAATATCAGATCAATATTACACTACAATGTGATTACAGTGGAATATTTATTTACAAGCATATGAATGGCATATTGTATACTACTTTTTAGTACAAGTGAATATACCCAACATAATGATAATGATTAAATCGATAGTGGTGATTAGTGTGATTGTACTAATTTCGAATACCTTTAGGAAAAAATTCAAATACATCGGGTTTTCCAACAGGAGCGTAGTCGTGCGTTCGACAAAATCAAAAACAATGGTTGTATCAGTATTAAATTGCTTTAAACAAATTGTTCGTTTATGTTTAATTAGCTTTTAAGTTAAAAATATACATTTTACATTAACAAATAAATGGTTTGCGTACACCATGTGTGTAAAAATTCTCCAACTTTAATGTAAACATAAACTTTCTTAATTAACAATTACGTATGCTAATTTATTTTCTGTATATAAATAATATAACCACTCATTTATACGTACGTATAAATCGAATTGTTTACATACACTCACATCATTTCAATAAATTTGTAATTAAAAAGTTAACCTGTTACTTAATATCTATATAACCCCAGAAAAATTTTATAACCCCACAGACCAAATCGGCATATACAAAGAACTTTAAAATAATATTAAAAAACCATATGTATATATGGGCAATTTCGTGTCAAGTGACCCAATTTTTAAAATCGATGTATTTCGATTTTGATGAAATTGGATAGTAGGCCAGACACAAATTTTCAGCTCTATCAGTCAAGAACTGCCGGAGTTAGAAGGGGGTCAAACTTGGACATTTTGGTCATACAGGGTTTTTTTGAAATGTGTGTAACTTTTCACCTATTGGTCTTAGCAAAAATTTTCCAAAGGATTTTAGATAGCTATTTCTTCAATCTTTCCAAAAATTATTTTTTTAATTTTTTAAAAATTTTTTTTATTTTTTTTTTAAATTATTTTTTTTTTAATTTTTTTTCAATTTGAGCCTTTTTTTTTGCTTGTGGAGCGGAGGCATCATAATTCGTTGAAAACGAGTTCGGCGGAACCATTGCGATCAATGGAGACACCTATCGCATTATGATAACAGATTTTTTTGTACCTGCTCTTCATGATGTTGATCAAAACGATATTTGGTTTTAACAGGATGGAGTATCTTGCTACACATCTCATACCACAATCGATTTATTGCGTCAAAAGTTTAATGGATGTTGGACTATTTTCTGTGGGGCGCCGTTAAAAACAGTGTTATGCCGACAAAACAGAGACAATTGAGCATTTGAAAGATTACATTCGTGATGACATTTTTATTGTGCAAAAAACCGCATTTTGTATAGTAACATAGTACAACCCTTAAAGTATGCACTAATCATACAGCATTACATTACGTATACCTAATATTTAATATGTACCTTTAAAGCAGCGTTGCCACAAAGAAAAATTTTTCCCTACCAATATTCTTACCAAAACCTACCAAAATTATTCCAATCCTACCAAAATTTGAATTTAAGTAATTATAAATTATTCAATATGAAATTAACGTTTTATTGCTAAAATTAACAAACATTTCGTTGTTCCTTATGTAAACACACATATGTTAAACGTTAAGGTACGTTAAAACAGGGTTTCTAACTACATATTTTCTTATTTAAACATTTTATTTTCGTTTTTAGACCTAAAAATAAATAATACTCCCAACTTTAAATCTTACAGATATTAATTGTATTTTTCTACCAAAAAATAAATGAAATTTGAACAAACCAACCAAACTACCAATCGTAACATTTTTAAATAAAAACTACCAATTTTGGTCCAAAACGGCAACACTGCTTTAAAGTTCACTGAATTAAATATTCATCATACGCCATGTTATGATTTGATTTCATTAATACTATGTTCAGACATATAATATACGAAAATTTATTCGACAGCTGGTAAACAAAACAGCTGATTGCTTCAACAACATTGCTTTTAATTTAATCGCGAAAATTAGTGCTAAAAATGGAAAACATTTAAAAAGGTATTGCTAATGATTAACCGAAACACCGAGCTGTTGCGGTTAATAGGAACTACTTTTGACTACAAAGTGGCTTTTCTCAGAAGGATGAGAAAGAAAAATTTGATATGAAACTCAATATAAAATACAAACATTTCTGCTCACCTTCCATTTTTTGTTTGTCGTTGTTTACATTTGAGTTGTCAAATATTAATAGAAAACGTTCGGAAAAATGTAATCTTCTCACTGAACGTACTTATGACAGTGTTGTATTTAAAGTTTTTTATCAATATTATAACAATTTATGAATTTATTGGCCAATAATTAATTGAAATTTTATATGATGTATTGAGATCAATAATGCCGTTTATTGCGATTTACGCAATAAAGGTGCATGTCTGAACCCAGTATAACGACCTAGCTTTTTAACCACTTATGCTGTGTGTGTTAATTTTTTATACATGAGTGTCAATCAATTTTATTTACTCTTAGCGTTTTTACCAGAAATCTGCTGAGAGGAAGTCGCCGAAGAAATATTTTTTTCATATTTCGCTTTGTTGCAAATGTTTGATCTGGAGTCCGAAACGTGGCCTCACGTCTAATACCTATTAGACTACGGCGACATCTCCGCGATCATTGATATTTAGTTCCCGGCGTTTTGAAGCCTACGACATGATTGAGATGCCCATTACAGAGTATGCTCATTACTGCAGAACCAGAATGTTACTCTTCCTCAATTCATAAATTTCTTATTTCCAACAATGAAAATTAAAGAAATATTTATTTTGATATAATTGAATGCAAAACTTTTGTTTATAAAATTTTTTATCAGCAAATTTGATAAGCTTAAGATTTACGCTAAATTACCAACAATAATTAATAATTTAAACTTTTATATTCAGAAAAAAATGTATTTTATTGCTCAAGGCTCTGATACTCATTATGAATGTAATGGCGGATTTATTTCTTAATTAAAACTGTCCTACAAAAGCAATAAAAATATCTTCAGTAATAAAATACAATTTTTTGTTTAATTACCATTAAAAGTAAATAAACAAAATCATTTCATTGTAAAGTCACAACAAATAAACTCATTTTAATGAGTATTTTTAACCACTGCTGCTATTTAATTTTAATTAATTTCATCAAAAAAAAGAAACACGTCGAATCAATATTTTTATAATGAAATCAGAGATACCACATATAGAGTATGAAAGTAGGACGTATCAAATGATATTTATTTTGAATTAAAATTGGGACACATTAAATATTACCCAAACATTGCCGTTGTCCATGTGAATCCGTTGAAGAACCCGAAGCAGTCGATATCACATCGCTGGTAAGAACTTGGGCAACACTCGCACAAAATTCACCTGACCCAGTAATAAAAAATAAATGACCATAGACGACCACCTGTGTTCGCTGAATAGGCGCTGGAGCAATTGGCAACTGACCCTAATTTTCATCGCAAAATGATCTTCAGCGATGAGATTTATTTCTGTGTAATTTGGATGAATATGTAGGTGAATAAACAAAATTGTCAAATTTGGGCAGATTTCTGTGTCCGAAAAACACATTTTCTAGTATCGATTTTGAGCTAGAGGCATCACCAGTACATATGTATTTCATTGAAAATGATCTTGGTCAGGTCATCACTTTTAAGACCGACGACTGCAGGTCGATAATTACCAACTTCTTTTGGCTTTGCTTGGATGATCGGAACATCAACGATTTATGGTTTCAACTGGTGTAGCCTAGTAAGTAATGTGTTAGCTTAATAGACGTAAAGACAGGGTTCACACCACAGGTCCCATATCACAAACGAAACGGAATATAAAAAAATATTTCTTCGATAACTTCCTCTCAGTAGATTTCTTGCAAAAACTCTGAGAGTATATAAAATTGTCAAGAAAAAGTTTCTCAAAAATCTGTCGTTCGGAGTCGACTTTAAACTGTAGGTCCCGCTACTCATATATAAAATTAAAACACATAACATAAGTAGTATGAGAAGCTTGGTCGTAATCCTGACTGGAGGGTTGTAATGACCAATTATGTATGTATGTATGTAATTAGCTGAGCTACAATTTCACTGTATGCTAAGGGAAACATCCGTAACTAGAGCGCTAACATATCAATTGGCTCACAACAAAAGAAACTATGTATTATTCAAAAAGAAAAATGGCCAAACAAATGAAAGTTGGCTGAAACCAAATTTATGTATCTAAATAGAAACAAAAGAATGTTAGAAAATTTAATAGGAATGAATGACTAACTTGGAGAAGGAAAGAAAGAAAAAGGATAGAAATTTTGATTGATTGTGTTTGTTTACCTTCTTTCATATTTTTTGTGGTTTTATACATACATACATACATAATTGGTCATTACAACCCTTCAGTCAGGATTACGACCTAGCTTCTCACACCACTTATGTTGTGTGCGTTAATTTTATACATAAGTGGCGGGACCTACAGTTTAAAGTCGACTCCGAACGACAGTTTTTTGAGAAGCTTTTCATGGCAATTTTATTTACTCTCAGAGTTTTTGCCAGAAATCTGCTGAGAGGAAGTCGCCGAAGAAATATTTTCATATTTTCGTATTGATGTCTGACCTGGGATTCAAACTCGGGCCTTCAGTCTAATAAGCCAACACACTACCTACTAGACTACGGCGACTTCTTTGTGTTTTTATTCTTTGCAAAAATACAGAAAACGTATACGTCCTTGACATTCTGTCGCTTCAGACAGTTGACAATTCAATAACTCCAGAAGATACAAGGTTGTCGTTGGTTTTTTGAATTCATTGGTGATTTATTGCAGCATTTACCAGAAATCGGAATTTCTTCAAATTCAAACATTTTTAACAACGAGTATCTCAAATTAGAAAAAAAATTTTTTTTGGAATTATATTTAATGTTTCACTTTTAACAAATCCTATAAGGATTATGTATGGGAAATGCTTTTGAGATATAAAAACACATATCACTGAATTTCTTGTCGGCTTTAGAAACAAAAAAAAATATTTTCGTCAGGTGTGGTTTGATAGTAACGCAACTTTTTACCACCAACAAAATTAATACATCTGTAATAAATGATTTGTATGTGAAGGACACCTTTTGTTAGGTTAGAGGACGTGTACTTGTCCGTTAAGACAAGTACAATACCCGGAGGTCGAAATTGACCCATTGTACACACCTTTTGTTGAATTTTTTTATTGTTAAAAAATTTTTTTAGTACAAGAACATATTCATGGCTAAAATCCTTATACCAAATAACAAACAAAAACTATTTTATAATAAGTATTGATACCAAGTTCTTCTTTTGACTTTACAATATTTCTGGTTCCAATTTAACTCCTTCAGATATTTGCATATTTTTACACTTTTTTTTGTGCTACCAACACTCAAGCCCCTGCTTACGCAGTGCATTGTGTTGGGATTAGGAAAATATATTATGGAAAAGAATAAAGAGATATTAGCGTCTGTGGATCTGAATCTTTTTAAAGACCTCTGCGGGAAGGCAGTTCCATATACAAATAGTCCGGCTATAGAACGTATTTTCTCTGTAATGCAGTGAGCATTCAACTAACCAATCGTCTACAAACGGATGTGCTCGGTGATAAAGACGAAAGTTATGTAGGAATACATGATTCTTGGGAACAAGTCCCCTTATTTCGTTCGAGCAAAATCCGTTGTAGTAGCGAAACACAGGCCAGATTGCGACGATGCTCTAATAAACCAATAGAGTTGGATACCCTACCGCCATTAATGAGCACCATTATCCTCTCTTATACGCTTTCAAGAAGCCTAAAAATAAATTTCAATTCACCGGCCCATACATGAGAGTTGTATTCCATCCTCAGTCGGATATAAGTGGTGTAAATAGTAAGGAAGTCAGATGACGTAAAGTATTTCTTACACCGTCTTAAGTAACTGAGACACTTGAATGCTTCTTTTGAAACATGAAAAATGTGCTGGTTTCAGCGAACATCACACCGAAATTTCAAGGCCAGAGCGTCAAGGGCTTCTGACTTCCTAATATTTGCACAACCTATTGATACAAATGATGTAATATTATTGCTACGTTTATCGAGTACTCTAGGTCTTTCGTCATTATTCATCCGACCCCATTCGGAGATTGAACCTACATATGTCGGATGTGAGTGAGTCATTCAAATTACGCCTTTTTGCTTTAATCTCCAAAGTGCTCAGTCTACAATTATAAGAATATGAATGACAAATATTGTTGTCATCTGCAAAAGAGTAGATATAATTAAAAGCTAGAGCTTTGGAGAAAGAACCGAACTTTGGGAAACACAGGTTAGGTTATATTAGGTACATACATATAACATCATCAGTCACTGTGAAGTCACGAAAGTTTCTTAAATAAGTTGTAAGATCGGTTGTATTACGATTATCGCCTTTAAAATTATTTTTATTCATAAATGCGCTGTAAAACTATTCAAATATATAAAATATTTGAATTTTGTTTAACTTCGTTTAAATATTAAAGACTTTAAAAGTTGTGAGAGACATTTTTATTTCTCCGTTTAACTTTTCTCTGAAATTTGCATAGCACATGTTGACGTTGTGTTGTTTGTTCATATGTTACCGCAGAGCTTATTGTGCATTCAACTGTGCTTTTGTATTCGCATGCGTACTACAAGCATAAACGCCATCGCCCCTTGTTACTAAAAGAAAGTCAAAAAGTCGGAACTCTTTTTCAGTATTTTTACGAGGTTTACTCAGAAATTAAGGAAATTTGTTACTTTTCTCAAAATTTTTCATTCTGCTCACTAATGTTAATTGTGTTCTGTTCATACAATGGTTTTATAAGCGTAAGCGTTAAAAAATGCAGAGAACGAATTATATATCAATCAAAGCACCTATGTGTAGGCAGCAGGTGCATATCGAGATGCCGAAGACTTGAATTTTATCATTTTTCCTGGCCTTTTGCTTCAAAACCGAACACTTTCTGTTGATATTTGACAACTCAAATGTCAACAACGACAAACAAACACTAATAAACTAACAAACGACACTAATTTTCGTGACCAAAATAAAAACAATGTTGTCGTTTACCAGCTGTCAAATGAATATTGAGTACGCCTGAATACTTAAAATATTGTACTCAATTAACCGAATATTGACTCAATAAAAGTATATATCTGTACATAGTATAAGTATTCAGAATTCGAATTGATTTTTACTTACAACTGTTCACAATGAATTACATCATCACAAAGTAAACGATATTAAAAGCCATTCACAACTAATTATGTTAGAAATTTCAAAAATCAATTTACTTTTGAACGTCTCTCGTATATGAAAGTATGCATATCTTATATCTTGAATTTATTGAAATTTATTTCAGCGGAAAGGTGCAAATACAACCTCAAATACTTCAAAGAAAAATGTTTTCTTGTTTTGCATGAATTATATTTAAATGCAGTATTTCATAAGCTTTAGTTGTATGTATTTACTTCACCAAATATGAATACCAAATTAAAGCTGACGACTTCTAAACAGAAAGGAATTGCGATAATATATTATACATCTATATTATTAACGTTCATATTTTCTGCACTACTTGTTTGTTATATTATCAAGCAGGGACCGTAACTGTTATAACTTTTATCTTAAAAGTCAGAAAATAATAATTATGTTTTGATCTTTATTTTTTCGAGCAAAACTAAAAGTTATTTTTTGACTTTTATTTTTCCGATCAAAAATAACAGTTATTTTTTTTTTTTTTTTTTTTTTTTTTTTTTATTATTATTAGTATTAAAAATACTTTAAATTTTCAACAAATTTACAATAAATGCATATATTACAAATTATTATTAAATAATACAAAATTAGTACACTTTCGTCTAAAAACATTTTCATTTGTTTCATTCTTAATGTTGTTTGGCAATGAGTTAAACAGCTGTAGGCCCTTGTAGAATATCGTTTTCTGCATTTTCGTTGACCTCACTCTTTGGATCCTAAAGTCACATGCATTTCTCAGTTGATATGGTTGGCTGTCTCCCACATAGTGTAATTGATCACATAGATATTTCGGGGCGTCTCCTTGTTTTAATTTTCTAATAAACCTTAACGTGTTAAATTGGAGCCGTTGTGTTATGCTCATCCATTTTAGATTATTTAACATTGTATTTATATGTGTGTAACGATCGCAATTTAGTATTATTCTCATGGCTCTATTTTGCAGTTTCTGCATCCTTGCTAATTGATTTGTGCTGCTGCATGTGAATAAAATTGTGGAACCATATTCAAAATGTGGTTTTATTATCGTGCTGTATATGTTTATCGCTGTAGACTTTGATATTTTGTTTCTTATTCTTTTTAAAAAACTAATTTTTTTACCAACTTTTTTGCATAGGTAATCTATTTGTTCACTGAAATTTAATTTTTTATCGATTATAAAACCAAGGTATTTTATATATTCGACTTTTTCAATTGCTGTGTCATTTATTTTAAATATTTCCTCTGAATTTAAGTTTATTTCCATTATTTTTGTTTTATTTTCATTTAGTTTGAGTTTATTCATTTTAAGCCATTCATCTATTTTTTTCATATCATACTTGATATTTTCGCGACATTCTTCATCACTATTTGCTATAGTATATATCAGAGTGTCATCAGCGTACAAGACAACTTTACATTTTTCCAAAATACTTGGCATGTCATTTATATAAATTATGAACAACAACGCTCCCAAAATGGAACCTTGTGGCACTCCGTAGTTATTTATTATTTCATCAGATTCTATGTCATTTAATTTTGTCGTTTGCCTTCTTTTTTTCAGGTACGATTTGAACCAATCTAGCTCGATTCCTCTTATTCCATACATATATAGTTTATTCAGTATTATTTCTCTATCGATAGTCTCAAAGGCTCTTTTGAAGTCAAGAAATATTGCAATAATCCTCTTATCTTTTCCTACTGCTCTCCATTCACTTATGACATAGTTTACCGTGGTTTCACACGAATGTTTTTTACGGAATCCTGACTGGTATTTAGATAATATGTCGCGATTCTCTATATATTTTTCAAGCTGATCTTTAACTACTTTTTCAATTATTTTTTCACAAGTTTTTAGAGAGTTTATTGGTCTAAACTCCTCACATTTTTTCGTTCTGGGCACTTTCTCAATTGGGGTTACGGTTGATTTTTTCCAATTATCAGGAAAAATACCTGTCTCTAACGATGTGTTTATTAAGTACTAGGTTTTTGATGTGTGTCCACATTTGCTTTTGATTAGTTGAGTTGTTAATTTTATTTTTTATGTAATTATTCTTATTATTTTCAATTTGAACTTTGTATTGATTTCTTATTAGTTTATATTCTCCCCACGCTTGATTTGTGTTTTCAAATTTGGCCTGTAAATATTTTATTATTTTTTCTCCTTTCATTGTTTGAAGTTCTTCGTTAAACCAGTTATTCACTTTGTTATTTATGTGCACTTGCTTTTCAAACGTAAATCCTTGTATTGTATTTTCTAGACAGTCATCAAACAATTTAACGTTTTCATTAAGATCTTTATTATCTTCGTATATCATATTCTCAGTTAACACACTATTAAATATATTCTTATCGTATTTAAAGGTCTTGATGGTTTTTGCTGTATTTAGAATGTTTTCATTCGATCTCTCAAAGTCTATATTAATAACTTCATGGTCAGAAATTTTATTATCTTTACTGTTTGTACATTTTATCTTATAATTATTAGTTATTACGTAGTCAATTATTGTGCTCGAGTTTCTTGTTACACGTGTGCTTTCGGTAACTATTTGTTTAAGGCCGTTGTCATTGAGAGTATTCCTAATTCTATTCTTGTATATAGAGTTTTTTCTCCAATCTATATTAAAACCTCCTGCAATTAAAATATCACAGTTATTATCACAGATTTCTTCAATTATTTCGTCAAATATATCACAGAACTCAGCTTCGCTGTAACTAGGCGATCTATATATTGCACCAATTAATATATTATGATTATTATCATTATGTACAGCTTTACAAAATAATATCCAATACTTCAAATCATCAGTTCTCTCTAAAAACTTTTTCACATTCCAGTTACTTTTACAGTATACGACAACTCCACCTGTTCTTGAGGATGTTGACACTAACCCGATGTTATCATATCCTTGTAGCGTAATTTCTCGTTCATCTATATCTTTCGTCAAATGTGTTTCAGACAATATTAAGAAGTCAGGTTTTTCTGTTGCCGCGATAATTTCAATTTGATTATAGTTGTTAACTAGACCTTGTACATTTGTATAGAGGGCATTCATTTCCTTTAGTTGTTAAATCGTCAAGCCTATATTTCTCATTTTGTTTTTCAATTTATTTTGATAAACTGGACATTCTTTATCGTTTGTAAAGTGGTTTTCATCTAAACCCATATTGAGCCCTTTATTTACTTTTGAACAATTAATACATTTCATTATCTTCTCTTGACTTTCGCAATTAACTGTTTTATGTTGACCATGGCACTTTATACATATTTCCTGATTTTTACATTCCCTTGCTATATGATTGTA
This sequence comes from Sarcophaga caerulescens, assembly GCA_927399465.1. Classification (NCBI taxonomy): domain Eukaryota; kingdom Metazoa; phylum Arthropoda; class Insecta; order Diptera; family Sarcophagidae; genus Sarcophaga; species Sarcophaga caerulescens. Next base: position 68,763,487 of record OV656873.1, read on the forward strand.
TCCTCTGCATTTCATACATTGAACTAATTCGGTTCTGTCATACACTCTACATCTTTCCCAACCGACATTTACTTTTCTTTCTTCCATAACTTTCCCGTAAGCTTCATTATCAACTCTCAGTTTCACATTGAACAAAGTTTTATTTCTTCTTTTTTTGTTTCATATTTTCCCATAAACTTAATATTGGCATCATTCAGGATTTTGTTTTCTTACTTTCTCAATTAAATCATTTTCACTATAGTCAAAAGACATGACATTTTTCGAGCAGAAATAAAAGTTATTTTTTGACTTTTATTTTTTCGGGTGGAAATAACAGTTATTTTTGACTTTTATTTTTACGAGCAGAAATAAAAGTTATTTTATTTTTGTTTTAATTCATGATGAATTCATAATATTCAAAAAATAACTTTTATTTCTGCTCGAAAAAATAAAAGTCAAAAAATAACTTTTATTTCTGCTCGAAAAAATAAAAGTCAAAAATAACTGTAATTTTTGCTCGAAAAATAAAAATCAAAAAATAACTATTATTTTTTTTCTAAAAAATAAAGATCAAAACATATAAATAAGAGTTTATAGAATATGTTTAAAAATTAAACAAAAAATTTTTATTCAGTCTCAAATTTATGGGCAATTTGTGATCAAAACGTCCATCAACACCAGGTTTCGAGAAAGAATGACCTTATAGCAGCTCTGAAAAAGGAATGGGCAAAAATAACTCTCCAAACCACTAGGAAGTGGAATCAATGCAAAAAAGCTGAAAGCTGTAATTAAGCAAATAGGAGGTCATACTAAATTTTGAAATTAAAACTATTAGTTAATTAATCATTTAATTGTTTGTTTATAGTAAGTGGTTGAAATAAGCTGTGACGAATTGGGTTCCTATATTTTTGTTTTTTAGTTTGTAAGTTTACATTTGAGACTGAATAAAATATTGCTAACCTAGATCAAAATCTTGAAAAATGATAGTGTTGATGTGTTATCCTTCTCAACGCCTTGGTGTTGGTTTTCGACTAATTGAAAAATTTTATAGTAGAAATAACAAATAAGGGAGAGCATTTAAACATTTTAAAGCACAAATTCACCAAAAGTTCCAAAAAATTAAGAATTCGTAATGATTACTACTTGCAACAAGTCAATGAACTCAATCATACAGCTACTAATATGAAGATGTGATTTAGCTACCAAAGCTCCCACAAACTTAATACTTTTGCACAAAGCAACGATATGACTCTAAGAGAGTATTTGAACAAAACTGAACTGAAAAACTTGCACATGAGCTCATGGCGGGATATATCAAGAAAAAATGCTTAAGCAAAACTGGTACATTCAGTGCCAAATGGGTTAAACGGAGTGCTTGACTGTAAGGGATATCTTACTGAATAATAGGCATAACTTTTAAATATATTGGGTTTTTGAATTTTAAAATTACTCTGAATTCTTCTTGAAGGTATCTACACTTTTGCGGTACAAAAATATAGACTGACAAGAAACTTTTCCTTATTTTTCTTATGGTTTATGAAAAACATTAAAAACTTCTTTGTTTTATAATAAAATAGAATTAAAAATATAAAATAAATATAAAAACATCACTTATTTTTACAAATTATTACATAAAATTCATGAAATTGTTGAAACACATGGGGTACCTAGACTTTTGCTGTTCACTGTACATACAGAGGTGAAAAACAAATTTACATTTTAAATGCATGCAAATACTAGCACGTATGCATTGATATTGAAAATAAGTTATTCTGCGTTGCCAAAACACAATTTCTTTTGCGGCTTTATAACAGCAGTAAGAACAGATGCAGCAGCAATATTTCCCGAAACAAAAAACAAAAAAGTCAAAATTTGTAAATGTTGCAATGAATGAGAATATTCATATTTTATCACATTTTATACTTTTCAATCGAGGAAATTCTTGGAATCCTTTCATTTGCATCAATAGATTGAAAGCAAATGTTCCTTTATGTTCTGTCTGGGAATTTTAAGTGAAAAATGTGTATATTTGGTAGGAGCAACAATAACATTCTTGATCTATGCAATAACGAACAGTTTTTCGGTTTAAAGAGGTATATTGAACCATGAATACACAAGAAACGAACAACCTTGTAAAATCATTGAAGCATTTGTTAAAAAAGCTCATGTTATCTAGGAAATACATATGTTTCTGTTCATTATTACTACATATTTTCAGTGAACACATAGAATTACGGAATTTGCGTGCCCAGAGGCAAATAAACCATTGCCAATTCACATTGAAATTGCACTGTTTTGTGCAGTTTTTAAGATCGTCGGCATCAGTGTATCGTACTTCTTCAAGAATACTAAAAATCTTAAAGTTATAGTCAATTGAGCAAAGAACTGTGCTTTGATTATTAACTTTTTTGTAAAACAAATAATTGGACTTGATTGACATGTGCCTTTAACAAGGCATTACGACTCGATACCCAATACAGTGAGAAAAGGAAAGAGCGGGCCATTTGCTGTTAAATCATGCAATTTGAAGACTCTCATGTAGAGAGTAAAAAACAGCCATATTTCCATTCCTGGATGAACACCATTATACATGCCACTAGTATAATACTAGCTGAATGTACAAATGAAGAATCAGCCAACACGTACAGTCACGCAGATAACTGTGTGATCAGATTTTTCTGGCAAAATTTCAATTCTATGCTTAAACAATTCATTCTTATCTGATGCTTAATTTCAAAAAAATCTTTACATGTATTATTAGAGGTAATTTAAACGATCATGCAAGTCTCATGACATCTCATGTTTTTGTATAGAAGAGTTCGGATATCGTGCAAGCTCTTATGTAGAGAGAGCGTATGAGAGTAATAGAAAATTCGGATGGAAATTTGTCAATCGTACGGCTCTCTTCATTTTTGGAAATTTTGCAAAAACCCATCGGAGATGCATTTTTCTGCTAACAAATACCAGATGTATCGCTATGAAATTTGGTTCCTTTTTTTAAATCAAACGCAAGCTTTTTATAGAAAAGTAAAAAGCCTTTACTTCAAAGTTTAAGCCATTGCTGGCTACACATTTTGTCCATATTTTAAACAATTCGTGGATTCCACTCCAAAGAAACTGTTCGTCTTTTGAAGCAAACCAATTAGTCACCAAATTTCCGTCTTCCTGATAGGAATCAGTCAATGCGTGTGCCATCGATGAATAGAAATAGTAATCGGAAAAAGCCAAACCTTGTGAATATAACGGTTGGGATATAAGCTCTCAGTCTAATGTTTTGATTGTATTCAGAACCTGTTTTGTTTTGTGTGCCGTGTCCTTTGGCTCATTCTGATCGGGTTTCAATTACTACATGGTTCAAATTGATCATTTGTTGTCGGTAGAGATGTTTATTAACGGTTTCACCAGCTTTTATGATATCCGTGGTACATCATACCTTTCTGGTATCACCAGACACACAGCATTGTCTTCTAGCCGTATCCATCTGGTATAGCAGTTGAAGTTGATGATTATCCCGGCCTAACTCATAGTTTTTTCCGTTAAGGTTTCTGAAAACACCTTTTCCATTGCCAGTAATAGTTCGATACAATACGGATTTGTTATCGTGTCTTTAAAGCAAAATTTGCACAGCGGTTTTTCGTTTTTCCATCCGTCTGCTGTTCAATTCCTATTTTCCAGACTTTTGGATCTCTCCAAAAGCTTTTAAATGATGAGAAATCGCTTGATATGCAACATACATAGAACATTTCTGCCATTTCTTACATTTTTTTGTGGTCTTCCACGTTCTTTAAGGAAAATCTCTCGTAATTTTTAATCTCCACTTTGTCAACAAGTTTTAAAGGGTAGGATTTAGTTGATTTTGAAAGTATAAATTTAAGAAGTCTGAGTAGTAATATTATGAACTGTTTTAAACATAAACAAGTTTATTCAATAATTGCAAGAGGCATAGAAGATGTCGAAGGACTTCAAATTTTGTCTATAAACCAACTTCATTCTAAACTTAGTTGTGTATGTATTTCTATGTGTAAGAACTTATGCCTGTCTGTGTGTAAAACTGCTTTTGTTGATTTGTGTTTGAAATATTTTGATTTTTAGTGCAACACTGTTGACTTTATGCTGTTGGCCCAGATTTTTGGATAATTGAAAATAACTTGAACATTCTTTGGTTTTTCTGTTTTTTTTTTAATTTCTCTCTACTTCAGTTCTCAAAAGGCTGCCTTTTACGAAATTGAAATGCAATGAATTCAGTTTGTTTACGATTCTTAATTTGCAATTCAAAATAAATTTTTAATCAATAAGCAGTGATCCAATAATGTCTTGAATTTTCAATTATGCAGCAACAGAGATGCAATAATTAACATATGGGTACAAGAGTTGTTATTGCTATTTTGGACGAGAAGAGATGCCAGAGTACTGCAACCATAGAATCTCTTGTATTAATTCCTCACAAATTCTAATATTGTATTCTGATGATTTATTCTTATTATCACTGAATCCATATGTAGGATTCAAAATAACTCCCATACTGAACAAGTGTATTTTGAGCCCTAAGTGCCCTGTCAAAAGGTTTGTTACTAACTGCTGCTTATTAAACATTCGATTAATTAGGTAAGAAAATCCCCTGCTGAGGAGTAGTCTCAGTCTAGTAGACAGTGTGTTGGCTTACTAGACGTAAGACCACGGTTCAAACCTCGGGTTAGACACCTCGATAAAAACGAAATATGTAAAAAAATTTCTTCGGTGATTTCCTATCAGCAGATTTCTGGCAAACACTCTGGGAGTTAATAAAATTTCCATGAAAAGTTTTCCAAAAATCTGTCGTTCAGAGTCGACTTCAAATTGTCGGTCCCGTTACTCATATATAAAATTAAAACGCACAACATAAGTGGTGTGAGAAGGTGGGTTGTAATCCTGACCGGGCGGTTATAATGACTGATTATGTACGTATGTGTATGTACATAACCCCTTATTGAATTTTGCACTTATCCCCCATTAGCTGTCGTAGGAGTTACTTTCAAAAATATAGTAGCTCAACAAGATTTGCTTATTGGAGGAGCATGGTTTGGTTTGGGTTACTTCTAGTCCGTATTCGTTGCACCATTTCCATAGCAATCTCAGTACAGATTACAGACACATAAGACGTGTAATAAATAATACTTTTGAAATTTATTATCGTTTGCAAATATTTCTTAAAGGCTGATTTTTATAAAATTTTTCCAGTGTTTGAGCATTAAATATTGACCGCATTTAAGACGTATATTTAAAATCATAAATTAATTAAACGCCATTGCGACTGTAATTTGAATGCCAATTTAAACTGAAGGCATTGCAGATAAAATATGTTTCGCTTTATAGTGTTGAATTATTTTTCCTTCACACTTAAGCCATATTATACGCAGAAATGGATAATTATCCAGCAAATGTAACTTAATTTATGATCAGCCTTGTATGGTCTGTTTAACTTGTAAGTCTTTCAAAAAAAAAAGAACAACTTACACTAAGACTGTGATGAGAGCATAAATGATTCACCATTGACCATTAATATCTACTTACACTCTATTGAATTATGGCTTTTACAAAATTTTATAATCGTTTTCAAATAAACACAAGGGTGTATGTGTGTTTTCAGCATTGCAAACACATATGCATTGTATTATACTGTCGAATTTATTGAAATTAACATATGTATACAGTGAATGCCAGTATTAATCGTTTAGCAAATATCAAGCAAATAAAACTTAAAAATTTTTTGTTGTCATTCTGATAACTAAAAACATAGAAAACCTAGTTTAACAATTGACATGTAACTGCTATTTAAAAAATGATAAAATTTTTCGTTGTTGATAACCTTGAACAAAAGAAACAATAATAAAGTTGGCGACTTTTATAATCGGCCATAATTGGAATTGCAAAGAAGAGTACTGCCTTCACGCTTCCATGTTTAAAATTAATTTTTCCGTTCTACAATCCCCTCTCTCTCTCTTGTAAATGATCGAATTCAGACATATACATACATGCATATATTGGTCATTACAATCCTTTAGTCAGCATTACGAGATATATGTAGCTTCTCACACCACTTCCATATGTTGTGTGTGTTAAGTTTTGTACATGAGTGGCGGAACCTACAGTTTAAAATCGACAGTTAAAAATTACGGATTTTTGAGAAGCTTTTCATTGCAGTTTTTTTACTCTCAGAGTTTTTGCCAGAAGATTTTTGAGAAAAAGTCGCGCGAAAGAAATACTTTTTCATATTTTGTTTTATTGGAGATGTCTGACCTGGGGTTTGAACCGAAGCCTTACGCGTATCAAGCCAACATACTATCTCCTGGACTACGGCGACTTCAATTCAGACTTAAAAGAATAATTTAAAATCGAAGATAAGTAGACTTCCATTTTAGAGGAATATACGAGAGTACTAATTCCAAACTGGATAACTGTAGTATCCTTCTATCCAAAGTTTCTGATAAATATATGGCTAGGAATCGTTGAAGATATTGATCAGCCTTGAAGAACTATGATAGACTTCACACAACATCCATTGGTTAGAAAATGCCAAAGACCAGCCTAATTAAAAGCGTTAAGCGATGTATTGACTAACGTCCACCGTTGTATATAAGAGAGTTAAAATTTTGCCATAAAAAATAATGCTTAGTAAACTTTTTAACAAATCATACAAATAAAAATTAAATAATGTGTGGTAATTCACTTTATTGACGTGAAAATAACTAATATGTATAGCATCATAATAGAATAACACAACGCAGCATTACAGTTCTGCGCAGCCAACTTCACTCTTTAACTCGTTGTTAATTTCGAATTTTCCAATTGGAAAGCGTTAACACCGTGATAGTTTGATTTGCTTCATATAATATGCATTGGCATGAACATTTTTGAAAACCAAACAACTCTTAATGTGTTAATATAATTTTGGTTGTTATGCTATAAATACATTCAGTGTGCCAAGTGCTGCGCAGCAACCTTGCAAAGTTAGAAAACAAAATTATTTCAAAGGCAGAGCGAAAGCAAGTGCCGATGCTTTAGGATACGATACGATTTTGGAGTTGACCGTAACGCTCGAGAGGGATGTAATACCAAATTGGTTATCAGCAATGATGAGGATGTATTTGCTAGTACCTTAGCCTGAAACACTCTACAATGTTCTGGCAGTCGGAGGGAAATGTTCACGTCGAGTTTCCCAAAATTGACACAGCTACCAATCTTATTATCAGAGCGCTATTATAAAGCCAAGAATGATCATATTTGATCAGTATCCAGTTCTTGCGTCTAGGATGGGAGAAGGTCGGAATCTTTATCTTCTAGTAAAAAAAATTCTATCGATCTCAAATTCCTTGCACCAATTTGATATAACCGTTTGCGTGAAATTTAACTTGTTGGACAGTGTTTGTGGACACATTCCCGATGTAGCAATGGCAATGATGTAGCTTTATTGCCAATAGATTCGATCTTTTTCAAAAACGAATTGACTGCAAGAGCAATGGTGATAGAACCTACCTTGCGATATACCTCGACAGTAGAGGAGGTTAAGAGAATTAAGAGCCTTTATTACAGCGTTTGGGTTGATGTTATTGTTATTGAACCCCCAATGTCAAGGAAGACAGCCACTTTAACGTGCAAGGGATGAGATAGTAGAGTGCTGCATCTACTGCAGTAGACATATTGTGATACAGTCAAAAGTGATGGATCAATCAAAGTCCTAATACGAACATCGAAGACCATTTCCACTGTTTTTAAAACAAAAGAACAACGAGTAATCGAAAGAAAGTGGTTCTTGGGAACTTTAATTTGAATGGTCTTGAGCATTTCAATACTTTAATACTCTGCCAGACATATAACTTAACTATATTGTATATGGAGCTATTTATCCTCAGCCTACCTGTCGTAGCTGAATTTAATATTGCTTTTACTAGATTATTGTTCCTTCAGATCCTATAAAGTTTATATGTATGGTTAAAGTTAAAAGGTAAAAATCCCGTATGTTTCATTCTATATAATACGATAATTTAAATTAGTATGCCATTCTCTGATATTCACTGTCAATGTGCCCAATAAGTTCGTGGGCATTGCTGCGAACATTACGTATGCAATTGTTCATTAATATCTGCTCAGAGTACAATAGATGAGAAAACATGGAAAATAAAGTGTCAAAACATAAACGGCAACATTGAAGAGGTGGCCGTAATGCTGTTTTATTTGTAATAATTAACATAAAACTATCAAAGGGTAAAATTACAATAAAATTAACCCACTGATTGTGACTGTCCATGAGTTTGAATTAGTGTTATCTTTGCTTTGTATTGGATAAGTCAATAAGCCTTTTGAATATTGGAATTTCTCGCTTCTTAACTGGGAAACGCTATTCTTAGCGAAATACATCTCTTAGTTTCATAGAAGAAAATAGAAAAAAAGGAATGTCAAGTCTAAAAAATGTTTGGAAACTTTACATTGCCACTACATTTAAATCGTAAAACTAACTTTCTGTGTGGCATTACAAGTGCAGTAGATGCCTTGCTTCACTCGAAATGATTAAAAAATTCAAATTAGTTGATGGTTGATTGGATTTTTAATGTGCAAAAGACTGTAGACGTCATAAAAATGAATAAAACATTTGAGAGCTACAAACGAAATCGTACTACAGTTTGACAGGTATCTATAGTGCTGTTCAACCGCAATATAGACAAGAATTTTCGTAGATAAAATAAAATTCACCTAATCGTAGTCTAGTAGATTGACTTATTAGGCCTGAAGCTACTGTTCAAACCTCAGGTCAGACGAAATATGAACTAATATTGCTTCAGCGACTTCCACTCAACAGATTTTTTGCAAAAACTCTGAGAGTAAATAAAATTGCCATTAAAAGTTCATCAAAAATCTGTCGTTCGGATTTATGTAAACATCAGTGGTGTGAGAACCTAAGTCGTAATGCTGACTGAAGGGTTGTAATGACCAAGTATATTTGTACATATAAAGTATGAGAAATTTCAGTTCCTTTTAAAACCTAATCCGTAATTCGATACAAATCGAAATCTTTAAAGGATGACGTGAATTTATTCTAGCCGCACTCAATCACATCTATTCTATCTATTATTCATTGAATGACAAACATAAAATACATACATACATAAAATAAACTAGGATTGAGAAATCAATTTAGTAACTTTATTTCTTTTGTTAGAATTGTAAAAATTTTATGACGTTTAGAAATTTTTAATGACACGCATCTTTTGAAATTTTCTGATTGTTTCGCTGACTCAGCGACAACAGTCTGAGATTTTATTGTTGGTTGTAGAACGGAAGATGTACTGTTGTTTGTTTGTTTTTATTTAAAAAATTTTTGTTCATCAAAACAAAATAATTATTTTTATAACCATTAGTAAAGGGTGACTGTCACGCTCAGGAAGTAAAATCTGTGTCAATGTTACTCATTTCCTGTCTCTTTTTCCCTTTTTGTTTTGTTGCTGACATTTTTTAGTGTAACATACCGATAATATGCAGCAGTAAATTTAATTTTTGTTTTGTTAAGTCCCACAAATACAAACTGCGGTTTTACCAACACAAATGACAGCGCCTGATGTTTTTGCTTGTGGTCATGTCAGTGTCACTTTGTAAATATTTAGTATTTCCGATATATTAAAAAAATTATTTTCCTCTAAGAAAAAAAGTTTTGTCCTGTTAGAAGGTAAATAAAACGAGTTTCAATGAAAATATTGTGCTGTATTGTTGATTTAAAAGATTAGCCAGCCTTAGTGATGGGTTTAAACCATCCCAAGCTTCGGAAGAAACCGGCCAGTTCCCTTAGTGCCACGTTCGCCTCCGTGCCCAGATCTTCAAACATTCTGTCACCGAAAAACCGATGATATCTTTTCTAAACCGCAGGGTACTCACATAAAAGGTGTTATACCGATTTCTTCCACATCCACAAAATCCTGTGGAGCAGACCGATCTCATCAGCAAAATTGCCAGTAGTGCAGTGCCCTGTTAGAATTCCTGTTAGAGTGCGAACCGTTCTATTGTCGAACTCGAGTAATATTTTTATTTCTTGAATTTCATGATGCTTTTTTCAAATTCAAAAAGTATTGCTGTAAGGATGCGTATATCCCCTCTATTGGCTCTTTCTCTAACATATTCGTGATATTTCGTCCGCCTTTTCGTTTCCTTATACGCCACAGTTGTTCGGAACCCAAAAGAGGCGGTTGCCGTTTACGGTGTTGAGAGTCTATGCATCTCCTGACGCGCTTTAATTTAACGATTTGTGATCAAAGTGTTTTGATTGCTGCTCCACACATATGACCAAGTTCGAAGGAGGTAGATTTCAGGTTTCAATCATACGTACATCTTGTTCCATAGCAAAAATCTCCGCCCGAAATACGCTGGTCTAGTTAAGTAATCTGTATGACACACATAACATGAGTGGTGTGAGAAGCTTGGTCGTAATCCGGGTGAAGAGTTGTTAAGACCAGTTATGTATGTATGACCTATTCTTTTATGGGGAACTGTAAGAAGTCAAAAAAGTTATCTGGCATACACTTCAGTTACGGTTTGTGTTGATAAGTCAAACGACAACTTGGATAGGTTTAATGCCATGGCATTACTATAAATAAGTTCGAATTATAGGGATACTGGATTCTAAATAGTGGATTAGATTTTAGGTTCTCAGGAAATAATTTTTAAGCTTTGATTTTAGTCGTCATAGTATAGTAGGTAGTGTGTTGGCTTGTTGAACGTGAGGCCACGGTTCAAACACAGGTCATACGTCTCATACAGGTCATACAGTCTTATTGCAAAAACTCTGAGAGTAAATAAAATTGTTATGAAAAGTTTATAAAAAGCTCTGTCGTTCGGAATCAACATTAAACTGTAGGTCCCCCTATTCGTGAATAAAATAACGACACATTACATAAGTGGTGTGAGAAACTAGGTCGTAATTCTGACTGAAGAGTTGTAATGACCTATTTAGTAAATAAGTAAGTAATTTGTACGATTCTGGCATATGGTCATACTGGGATTCTTGGACTCGGACATGGAATCTATAGTCATAGAATGTTCGCATATTTTTCCTAAAAATGTTATGAATAAAGAAATCACCAAATTTCTCATTTATTTTGTACTTTTATTTCAGTTCATAGTAGCTTCTAATATATGATGAAACTATGAAAACATTGCTTATCTAAACACTCAAAAGTTCATATGATTATAATTAAAATTTCGTTTGGTCTATCGTACCAGGTAGCGTGAGGGTCGTGGGTTCGATGCTCACACTACACCGAGCAGAAGGTCTAAGCTCGTAATAATTATAACCTAATTTGTAAATGTATTCTAAATAATAAATAAAAATAAATAAATAAGTTTTCTATTTAATTTTGTTGTTTCTAAAATCTTACCGCTTAAACTATTTCTTGTGCAACAAATTTCGTTGTTGTGTTTTCCATTTTTATTCTCCAATTTTCCGCTTTTATCTATTGTCTGCTGAAATTCTCTCTGTTTCCTGTCACAAATTACAATTATTTGCTTTCTTTATTTTGTCTTTTAGTGGTTTTTCTTTATATTTCGTATTTGTTATTACTATTCTGTTGTTTCGTTATGTGCAATTCTGTCAAAGCATTGCCTAAAATTATTTATTTATAGTTTGGAAACAACAGACTCAGACTCAGTGACGGATTGACTGACAGTTCGTATATTTTGTTGCATACTACTAACAATGGCAAGAATAATATCTATTGAAACCGTATAATTCCACATTGTCTTCTTCAATGCGAACATTTCTGAGTTAAAAGATAAAAGGAAAACAATATTGTTTGGCAGATTGCCAATGAAGGCTAATTTCGTAGGAGCAACACAGTACTGCTAAATATATTAATTTTTAACAAAATGGTCTCAAATTGCTATCATTGTCAGCTTTGCTAACAGACTACAATAGACAATTGAATGCATTTAATTATATATGAGTGAAAAAATATTAAAGAAATTAATAAATTTTAAAGCAATAACAATATTGTACGCCCCGAAACAATTGTAAAACACTAAAACTGTCAATCAATTCGAACGGTGAAGCCTAAATCGGATTCTTAAAACCCTGCTGAACACTGCATCACTGAATCTGAATGCAGTATTGTCCTAAAAGCCTGTATAAAATTATCAAAACAAGAGGAGTGGTGTGAGAAGCTATGTCCTAATCCTGACTAGACTAGGGTTGTAGTTTATAAGATGGATACCTTAGTAAGAATTGCAGAGCTATCGAGCATATCACTTTATTTATGGTGATAATACAAGAGATTTCAAGTTATTTTAAGTTTATTTTATTCTTTAGCTGTTCTTAAAACCATAAAGGTTAATAAGACTTCGTAAGTAGGGTGAGGTCCCACTTAGGCAAATACTTAAACCCATATGTTAGGGAACGTTAGGTGAGATTTGAGGACGTGCACATGTCATTGGGACAAGTCAACGTCCCAGAGGTCAAGATGACTCATTGTAATTTCGTCCTAGAAGAGAATGAGACGGAGAATTGTGAAGGAGATAGAGAAATTGTAAAAGGATAGGTGGTAAGAAAGGGAGCATATAATAGACGGTAGTAAAAGGATGGACCACAAACACACAGGAGAAGCGACTACAATCTTGATGCCCTAGCACTTCACAAACAACTCAACAGATGTATGAATCTATGGAGAGCCCTAATGTCGGCTCAAGACCATTAGTCCGAACTTTCGAAGAAGCCTCTGTACAAGGTCCTCAACCTCAACCTACTAAGGGCTGGACATTTGCAAAGGAAGTGTTCGGTAGTTTCCAATTCCACCCCATCGCAACATAGCCTTTAATAGTACGACTGGGGTGTGTTCCAGATCCTTGCCAGCGATCTAATCTCGCAGTGCCCTGTAATGAAACCAATACCTAACCTCAGACTGGCATTATCTAAGCCCAGAAGCAAATCTGTTCTATCACTGTCAATAGCAGATCATAGACACCTATATACGTAAAAATTTCGATCCACCATTCAACGCCTCTGGTTTTACCCCTTACCAGCCAGTGATGAGGTCGTAGAAGTGGCAGATTGCGGGATTTGGAAAACTATCAAAAGAGTTTTTTGAGTTTCATTAGTGATGCTTACTGAATAAAAATGTATTGATATGGTAATAAAATTTAATTATGAAATTAATTTCAATTGAATAACTTAATTTAAGTAAATTATAAAGATTTTAGTGAGTTTTTGCAATAAATAAATCATACCAAGTCTTTTGCCATTTTTTAATGGTTCTATGTTTTAAGGGTTTATTGTATTGTAATTAATTTTTTAAATAAAATTGTTTTGAATTTTATTTTTAATTAAATTTTTTAGTCTATTTGTAACAGAGTCTGTGCTGTGAATAGATTTTTCGTTCAATGAAATTGAGTGCAAATTATTAGAAATAATAAATATTGAAAATATTTTCATTTAATAATTATAAAATTTTCTTTTGGTTTCTTGGTTTCTTTTTATTAAATTTTATTGAATTTATTTATTTATTTTTCATAGAAAGCGATATTTGCGATAATAACGATTTAAATAATTGTTTATATTGTTTTTTTGTATAGCGAATAGTGTATGAAAAATTTATTTCAATTTATGTAAATGTTTTACACGTAACAAGTATTACATTTAAAATGATTTAATAAATTCATTAAGTGTTTACATTTTTACCAATTTATAATTATTTGGTACACACTTGTATTTAGATGTTATCCGAATTATCCGTTCCTCTTGGGAGTACCTAAACAGAATTCGGAAGAATTAAGAATTTATAATGCTATTACATTCAAAAAGCCCATGAACCCAATAATACTGCTGCTTATGTGAAGATGCGATTTGTCTAACAAAATCCCCACGGGCTTAAAGAGAACAACAACACCAGCATAAAAAATGGTAAACAAGTAAACAAATATACAATAACAAACACAAGCATAAAAAAATGGTAAACAAGTAATCAAAAATACAACAACAAACACCAGCATAAAAAATGGTAAACAATGAAACAAAAATACAACAACAAACGCTAAACAACGCTGTTTAAATTTATAGAGATTTCGCACAGGCGACTGCTGTTAGTTAGTGAACTTTAGATAGTCTTGTGTGTGGAGATGCGGTGCGTCTGAAAATCGTGGTTTGAAGATCTCCGTTACAAAGATTTGTCGAATAATTGTCCAGTAATTGTTATTGTTTATGCAAAAGGTATAAACAGAGGAATAACAAAGAAAAACAATTCCTATTGTTTATATCAAGTTGTGCACAGTGGCACACAGAATTGTGCGAATAATAAAGAATTTTAATTAAAACTAAACACAAATTAATTTTTATTTTATTTGCAATCTACGAGCTTATATTTTAAATGTTTCTAAAAGGTAAAAACGTAGCAATACGTTTTGTATGTACATTCTTCAAAACGGCAATAAAAGCCTGTTCAATAATGGTGCTGGAGAGCACCGTTTAAGATAGTTGCATATGGTACCGGGACCAATATCCAAAGAGGCTATGTAAAAAATTATATACCAGTCAGGCAACCAGCAAAGGTCTTTTGTTTTAGAAAAAGTAAGGGGGATCGATTTCTGCCAAAAACTTTGATAGTAAATATAAAATTGCCAGTAGAAGTTTCTCAAAAATCTGTCGTTCGGTACAGAACATAGAAAATATTTGAGGAAATAACAATTCTGAGTGAAAAATCAAATATTTTTTATGATAGGAAAGACAAAACCATATAAAATTTAATTTCAATAGATCGTATTAATTAGAAATTGCAAATATATTTATTTGCGATTACTATTGACGTTAAGATAAAATTGTTTTTATTAATAATCTGCCGTAATATTAATTGAAGGAATCCAACAACATAAATATTTTTACTAATTCGTTAAATGATTAAATTACAAAAAGAAAGGGAAAAAATCGCGACAAAAATACTCATTAAGTAGACAACAAGTACAATTTATTTAATATCCGGTCATTAACTTGTCTGCATATTTTTCAGTTGTATTCACTTGTCAATGTTCATAAATTCCTCAATCAGTACTTCGCAGACTACTTAATTTGTTCAGTTGAGTTCACAATCTTTAACTTTGTCTCAAGGCCAAATGTAAATACTTCAGTCACAACAGTTTATGGTTATTGTATGTACATAATGAGGAATAAAAAGGGGAAATGAATTAAAACATAATGATGGTAGCGGTTTCTTTTCCCATTTCCATTAAATCAATTTTCTCAATTAAGGTAAATCAAAGATGTATGCTTTAAATGTCAATTAAATTAACAATAGAAAGATTGGTTATTGACAGTGCAGGTTACATTCACAAAGTAACAGATTTAGTCAAAATACAAAGGGGCTTAGAAAACTTAACGGCATTGTTTAACAAAATATTTGGAAATTTTGATTCCACACTTAAACTAAGTTATTCTCTTCAGGTTTCTACCAGGGATCTTAAATGCCGACATAATTGAGCTTAGAAAGGTAACCTATTTAGGGACCATCCCCACTCTTAAGTTTTAAAATAATATGACTGACTCGACTGCTCATGTTTTTGTATCTCCACAGCTTACGAGATTTGAGTTCCAAGAGATCAAGGAAACTATTCATGTAAAAAGAAAGCTCCTTGCATATATATGCAATTTTTCGATGAAAATTAGGGTCAGTTGTCAACTGCTCGCGCAAACACACGTCGTTGAATATGGTAATCCATGGTGATTTCCAAAATAAACTGAATAAATGACAACTAATTCAACAGATGTAGCTTCAACAAGTTGATAACGCCCATGCCAACTGCCAAACTTCGGTAGTCCCTGTTGTTGAGCCCGTATATGCTTAATGAAATGTGCAAAATAAATATTTAAAAATTTATCAACATACATAAGTCGCCATAGTCTAGTAAGTAGTGTGTTGGCTTAGTAGACGTAAAGCCCGGGTTCGTATCACAGGTCAGGCATCAAAACGAAATATGAAAAAAATATTTCTTCGGCGATTTCCTCTCAGCAGATTTCTGGCAAAAAGTCTGAAAATAAGCCTGCCATGAAAAAGTTTCTCAAAAATCTGTCGTTTGGAGTCGAAGTTAAACTGTAGGTCCTGCCACTCACGTATGAAATTAACGCACACAACATGAGTTGTTTGAGAAGCTAGTCCGTAATCCTGACTGAAAAGTTGTAATGGCCAATTATGTATGTATGTATGTATATATCAACATAAAAACAGTTCAAATTCGTAAGATCCATTGTTTAAGCTCCTAATACACATACATATATATGTACATATTTGATCATTACAACCCTTCATTTCGGATTAGGAGACCTAGCTTCTCACACCACTTATGTAATGTGTGGTAATTTTTATACAGTAGTGGCGACAAATTTTTTAAGAAACTTTTCATGGCAATTTTATTTATAATCAGAGAAATCTGCTGAGATATTTCGTGTTGTTGGCAATACCTTACCTGTGGTTTGATCTATGGCCTCACATCTAACAAGTCAACCTACTACCTACTAGACTACGATGACTACTATATACATACATACACATACATACATACGGAAGATATGATTCCTTTCTATTACCATCATTTATTTAGTTATGTTCTTGTAGATTCTGCTTTACAGAGGACGTAGTGTTATTAAACTCGACGAAAATGAAATTTAGCGTATATTGGTGGCAGACAATAGTAACGACGAAGATAGGTAAAGCAAAAGCTTTTAACCGAAGATAATGACCACATCGTATTTGATGTTGAATATAAAGGTACGATATTCTAACAACAAACATGGCCCGTAGCTTTAACATTTCCAATTAAACTTGTCTCTGTACCACTTAGAAATGATTAACCTGTTTTTAAATGTGGCCAGAGAGCTCACATTTCGAAAGATTTTCCTATTTCAGATGTATTCCTTTCAAGTATTCTTTTTAACTATTAAATTTGATATCTTGATACAAGATATATTAGATAAATTAATTCGATAATCCCATAAAAATGGTCATGAATTTCTTATGGATTATCATATTTTGCCATAATTTAGAGATTACTGTTGAGCAAAAAAAGATATGGAGTACCTTGTATATCAAACGTTACGTAGAAACATTAATTTTGCAACAACGTAGGTGTTTAAGATGCTTTCAGTAAACAACAATCTATCGATGAGCACATGATAAAATTTAAGGAACACAATGTAATGGATACTGGTTACCTGTACATATGAAAAACTCCTTGTGACTTCACTGAAATTTATATTGTAACAAATACTTCATTTTATTCATAAGAAATAAATCTTAGTGCCTCATATACTAGAAGCAATTACTTTCCTCTTAATTTTTGCGAATGAGAAAGATTTATATAAATTGTATCCTTTAACGACCATAAGGACATATATGTGCCAAGAAAAATGGACAAGCTGCTATTAGTTTTGGGAATTAGGTTCTAAAATATTTCGTTTGGACATCTAATGAATCATCCTAAAGAGAACAAATGATAACTTTGCCTTTCATAACCTAATGGCCGTGAAAGGCTTATCCGCAGAAATATGTCTACACACACACTTCGTTATTGGACATTACAACTATTTGGTCCTTCACAAAATTTACAAATTAATTAAATTTTTTAATTTGATATGAATTTATCGATAAAAGTAAATTTATGTAACGATAAGGTAAGGTTAAGAACAAAGGTTATTATTATATTTTATTGTTTTTAATTTAATTCTTTATTATGATTCTACCATTATTATAAAGTATTCATGTTGCAATCATCATTATAAAGCCATCCCTTTGCCTAAGTTACTGTATTTGTTTTGGTACTTTCTGTTACTCTTTTACTCATTAATTATTCGAATCAGGAAATTGAACTCTACCTGGCTCTTACTTACGGAAGTTGTAAGTTTAACACACAATTGACTTTTACATCTCTGGCCAACATGTTGAATCATGATGAATAATAAACAGTAATGGGATTATCATGTCAGCGTTCATACATTATTTCTTCAACCGGTTTTTCTACCACAGTATCAACGGCATGATTGGGGGGAATAATTAATCGATTTTTCTCTAGTGAATGCATGGTGAAAGTGATGCAATATCTCCGATAGTGTGCGGAGTATGCATAAAATTTTTAAAAGTGAGCATTTAATCTTCGTTTAAATATTGTTTTAAAGCAAAAGCATATCAGCGAAGGTTATGACCATGTAAATATGAATAATTTTCGATTTTCATCAATGAGAAGAAATATTTTGAATTGTAATTTTTAACATTGAGTATGGGAATTAGTTCCGTGCACTAGTAAATGCACCGAAGCATTCTTTTTTTCTTTAAAATTAAAACTAAAGGCTTGAAAAAAATTACAAAAATGTGAGGCATTGCGGTAAAATTACCTGGAATTCTTTATCGAAGCTACAAAAAGAATTTTACAAATGCTAACAACAGAGATATTGTATAAGAAACACGTCTTATTTAAAATTTTAGATACACATTCCAATCTTACATACATACTTACGTATGTATGGAGCTAGGTCTCGTAACCCTAGCTGAAACGTTGTAATCACCAATTATATATGTGTGTATGTATGTATAATCCGTTCTAGTAGCAATATAACAGTAAAACACAAGTCCAATTACAATAGTGTTCTAGTGAAACAATACAGTTGAAAATCCTACCATCATTAATAAGCTATTTCGTCTTTTCCTGTCAGAATCCGAGAAGACCATTGTCAGTTCGATATACATAAGTAGTATTTAAGGTAAGGGTACCTAATGGGGTGAAGGCACTGGAATACTTACTTCGATACTTAAAGAATGTATTGATTCCAGTGAACAGCGGCTTTGAACTTTCATACCCAGATCATGAGGAGCCTCTGAATACCTAGAATTTACACCAGCCATAGTTACAGATGATAAAAGAACGTTGTTTGATAAAAGAACATGAGGCATTTTGGCTATTAAAATCGTGCCTATTCGGCCCGTTTGGAATTAGACTGTAGGTCGATTGTGATACATATTAATCCTCTCTGTTTCAATCTTCAAAGAGCTGAATGCTAAATATACTGTCATTTACAAAATAGTAGTTAGGATTGTTAAAGAGATTGCTTTAAAAAATAGAATTGTCTTGAATTTTTTGTTCAAATTTTAAATAAATTTCATTGACATCGAATTGATTTTATATTTTTTTTCCCAAATTATTCACAATCTATTTAAATTATAAAAACACAAATTAAACAATTTGAATGTTATTTGCATGAAAATAGAAAAAAAGAATTGAAGTATTTTTTTCCAAATTTAATTACATTTTCAGTGTTTTTCACTCGTTTCTTTTTCATTTAGAAATTGTAGATTTCTAAATTGTAATTTTCGAGTTGTGTTTGAATAAATTGGATGTATTTCGTATGATTTTGTTTGCTTTTTATCAAGTTTCTTTATTTACTTTCCAAATAATAGTCAAAGGCAAACAAACAAAAAAAATTCAATGCATTTTTTAAATTGTAATTTGGTCGTGTTTCCAATGAGATATAGTGCTCATAGATTTCTAAAGATTTAAATGGAATTTTAATTTATTAGCGATTGGAAATGTTAATACTGATACTAATTTAAACTGTTATCAATTTTAATGCGTTTGTCGCTGCTTTTTTTTCCCGAGTGTTTGTTTATTGCACTTTTTTAGAATAATTTTTTTGTACATACAGTAGGTAAATTGAATTCCGAACAGATATAATTCCATTAAAATGTTAAAATTTTATGATAATTTGTCGTTCGCCTGTACATATATATATATGTATGTATATATATGTACATAATAGGTCATTACAACACTTTAGTCAGCATTACAACTTAACTTCCATGTCGTTTGAGTTAACTTTATACACGAGTGGCGAGACGTACAGTATAAAAGTTATGTTTATTTAGTTTTTCAGTAAAACCAAATTCATTTAATTTTATTTATATCTTTATTTATTTAAAGAAATAATTAATTGTTTTATTAATAGTTTTAATTAATGTTTTTAATTTTTAACACAAATAAAGAGTTTCATTTATAACAATTGGTTTTTTAATATTTAATACAATATTAACGATTTTATTAACAATTCTTATTTTAATATTTTGTGACACAATTTTAATTAATAATTCTCATTTTAATTCTTATTTAACACACAAATAACAATTCTTATTTGTAATCATTTAACACAATTCTTATTTTAATGCTTTCTGTTCAAACGCTAGATCAATAATCACCCTTTAATTATTCTGTAACCGATTTTATAGCTGAATGTAAACGAACAAAACAAAACATAATCGTGCATGCATGATCATGTTTGATTTTGTTTATTATGCTTCTTGCTTTTTCTTTCTACATTCTTTTTACATGTAACTAAGTAAACAATTATGTACATACATCTACTATAAATGCATTTACGGTTGTTATGTAAAACCATAACAAAAGAAAGCAAGATTGTGCATGTTCAATCATGTTTGTTAGAAAAAGAATACGAAAAGAATAATATCAAATAAATGGTACAATTGTACAAAATGTATTAAATGTTACATGTACGAGTATGTAGAAAAGAGAATAAATAATTATGGTTACCTCAAACGAAACCAAGATTGTACATGATCAATAAAAACGGTTGTTTGAGAAAGAATAATAATAATATAAAGTAAATGGTACAGTCGAACTAAATATATCAAAAGTTAAATGCACACAGTAATGTAGAAAAAGGAATGTATAATTGTGAGTACTACAATGATCATTATGGGTGTTCACACACATAACTTATAAAGTCGATTCCGAACGAGAGATCTTTTAAGAAACTTATCATAGCAATTTTATTTACTCTGATAGTTTTTGCCAGAGGCAGTCGCCGAAGAAATTTTTTTTTTATATTTTGTTTGTAAAAGATATCTAACCGTGACTTTACGTTTAATACGCCAACACACTATCTATTAGACTACGGCTACTAGTTGGTCTTAATCACGAAAATAAAATTTTTTTTAGTTTTGCTGGAAATATTTTCTAAAAATTTAGAGAAGTGAATCGCATTCCCATGTTTCCAGAATGACTGCTGTTATATTCAAACTCCTGATTTCTTATTTTTTAAACAATTTTTTTTTAATTTTTATTTATGGATCATAATTTTTTAGGTGACTTTGGAGTAACACCGTTCAGATTTAAACAACTTGTGACAGTATTGTGTTATCTCTTTATTTGATCAACTATCGAGTTTATAACGGCCATTTTGTTGGAGCCACGCTTTTTTCTTTTTTTTGAAACCAACATTCAGTAGATGACCATTATTCGTGCAGTGTATTGCGTTGGGTTGAAATTAGAGTTTGGAGTTCGGGAATTCCCGGTATTTCCCGGGAAACTTTTGTTGGGAATTCCGGGAAATTTTATAAATATTCCCGGGAAATACGGGAAATTTTAAATTAACGTATTCTTGTACACTTTTTTGGAAAAACTAGCGATTTTAAAATTTTCAGCGATTATATTATAATTTTGAAATATTACAAAAATGTAGCAAACTACATTATAAAAGAAATTTCAATTGAAATTTCAAAAAATGGAAGATTTTCGTTAGTATTAAATGAATGGGCAAACGTTTTACAACGAAGATTTCTAAATATATGTTTACACGGTAATGGATCATTTTACAATTTGGGATTAGTACCTATAACAGGAAGCTGTAACGCAGAAAGTCACATTGTAGCAACTATATCGGACGGACCCAATGTGATGAAACGGTTTGTGGCAGATAGTCCAGTAGAAGGCATTTTTTGCTGGAATCATGCCATTTATTTGGCCGTATTAGAAGTTATTTACATTAAAAACTCAAGTTGTACTTATTGTGAAAGTGAATCTGATTATAGTGATGATGGGGTAGAAATGGAAATGTATGATATTGTTGATATATTTATTATTTGAACCTTCTTCAAATTACAAATTCATCAAAAATTTATAAAACCAATTTTGATACATTTAGTTTTATAAACAAGGATAAAAGTAATTACCTAGACTAGTAAATATTTAGTCAATAAACTAGTTCATAAAAAGGTCAATATACTAGTCAGTAGATTACTCTGTAGACTAGTCAATAGGCTGGTCTGTAGACTAGTCAATAGACTGTTCTGAAGACTAGTAAATAGAAAAAACAAGAATCATGAAATTAAAAACAGACAACTTATTTAAAAGAGAGTTAGCTTTATTTGAAGCTAGTACAAACAGAACTAAAAAACCAAAAAGCAAACGTATTTTTTCGGTAGCTGGTAAATTTTCAACAAATTTACGAAATAGAATGTCTGATGAGTTATTAAATGCAGTAATAATTTTTAATTTTTTTAAAAACTTAGTTCTTCGAAAATTTTCTATATTTTTATTTTTAAATAGTATTTTTAATTAATTCTTAATAATAACTGATCTCAAAATGTTATCATTAATCCGCTTGTTTTTGTTTATACAGTATGAATTTAAATGTATTGTTTTCTTTTTTGTTAATAAAATAACGTTTTAATAAAAATCTTAAGCATTTTACTAGTATTGTGATTTTTAAAAGATCCCGTGAAATCAAATTTTTCATTCCCGTTTCCCAGGAAATGAAAAAGTCCGGGAATTCCCAAACTCTAGTTGGAATACAGAAAAGATAGTTTATAGAAGAAATGAAAGAGGGACAATTCTATGTGCGACAATTCTATTTTCGAGTATTGCTTTTTTAATCGAGCATTTTGTTTTAATATTTTATTGCAATCTTTTTATTTTCTCTTAATTTTTGAAACCATTAGTACTGGCATCTATTTCTATGAAAATTATTATCAAAAACAGTTGATGCTTAAATTCATATTTTTATATGAGATATGTTTGCCTATGCAAATAATCTATTCTGTCATTTGTTTCATTCATCAATAAAGCAATTTCTTCACACAATTTTTTTTCACAGGTCAAACCAATTTTTATTTTCACAGTTTATTAATATTTAAGTAATGAAAGTCCATAAATTAACGCAAAAAAAATCAATATTGTTGGCTTGAAAATAAATGTTTCGAAATGTAAATCGACACTAATCGTATTGGAGAGAGTGAGAGAGTTTCGTTTGTTAAATTTAAAATAAATGGCAAAAATAAACAATTTTAATAAAACTATTTTACACCATGCAACAGATTTATATTAAAAAATATTATAGACCTACACATTTATTGTGTGTTCCATAACCAGAGATTTAATTAAGGGATACTTCATACACTTTCTCACACTTTCTATCTTCAAATTGTAAGAAAATAAAGTGTGTAGGAGATATCATGGAAATTTTGTAATTGTTTGAAAGTCCTATTGACGAAATTATGTATATAACATACTTCAAATGTCCGCCATGACTTCCCTGGCTCGAGCGCTTTCACATACCGAGATGCTACCTGAAAATTCTCATGCGAGCAAATAAAAGCTACTGTTCAACGGCATATCTGACGCACATATTAAATATATGAGGCGGCGTCCCGATATGTGTACTATCCTGTGGCAGACCAGCAGTTATTAGATGGAAATATGATTTTCCGTAGTATTATAAAGAAAATTTAATTCCATGCCAAGCTATATCGAATGCTTTAGACACATTGAAATTAAAAGTTATTGGAATTTGAAGTAAAAATTAAAATGAGCTAAAAAGCCATGCAAGGACAGGATGATACTTAATTTGATGACTTCAATAAAAATCGTATGAATTTACACCAGCTTAAGATACAGTCTACAATAAAAATACAGACAGGCGCATTAGACAAATTTTTAATTTAATTTTAATTCCAACAAACCTGTCGCTTTTTCTTTGTGAGTAGCACTACTTTACAAAGTTAACTACTTTGATTTTTTGTATGATTTTTTTAATAAATTTTTTGGGTTGAATTGTAACTTTCCTGTATTATAATGGAGATAACAAAGAGTAAAATTCTAAAAAAATTTTAATTGCATTTTCTTTGACAGTTTTTATGTTCACTTTGCCATTTCTCCTTTAATCTTCTGTTAAATTGTGCATAAATATGGGTTAGTAATGGTAAGAAAAACTTAGATTTCGTTTACAATTAATTCAACAGAACAATAAATAAATTGAATTAAATTTTTATCTAGGTCTTCACATTTAGACGTGCTTATCTACTAAAAACTATTCAGTTGTGTTGAGTTTGAGATGATTCACATTCTGAACAAATGTTGTTTCAATCTACAGTGCTTTGTCAAAAGTCAGGTTACCGATTTCAGTTTACTTCTGGATAGTCTCAATCTCCATCTTTTGTAATTACCCAATAAAAGTTTTGATTGTTGAAAACTCATTTCGTTTCCGAAGAATGTCTGCCTCTCTCTACCACTGAGAGATATTTTTCCAAACGTTTATTCCGACTCTACAGAAAGGACCTTCAGTGCTTAGCTGTTGGCCTGATTGTAAAATACTATTGCTATGCCACTCTCTCTCACCCGCAATAGGCTTGGATTATTTTAGGTTAGTTTAGATAAGCGGGTAGCTGGCCATTTACAAGCAAGCTCGCTCAATGGTCCATATGGCCCACTGTGTTAATCAGTGTGAAGTAAACCTCCTTGTGGTGGGCTTGAACCACCCTGAGTTCCGGATGAAACCTGATAGTTGACTTAGTGATACGTTCGCCATCATGCTCAGATCATCAAACGTTCTGTCACCCAAAAACCGAAGACGTCTGTTCTGAAGTGCAAGGCAGTCACATAAAAGGTGTTGTACCGATTCCTTTTCTTTCACATCATGGCAGCTTTTGCAGTAATCCTGGTGGGGCAGTCTGAGCTTGTCGGCGAAACTGCCAAAAGCGCAGTGTCCTATTAGAATTCGTATTAGAATGCGAACGGACTAAAATCCATTAGAGACTCCAGGGCTGATTCTAGGATTCAATTCTAATGAAGGAAATAAAAATCAATGACGACCCTTTGCTTTGAAAAGAAATACAATTTGTTTCATGGGAAGTGCAGATACTATATCAGCTTGATAAACTGATCAACTCAACTAGGTGAATTTATTAAGAATTACTAGTAGTTATTACCAGATCTGTTGGTAGTTAGGTGGAATCAGACGATTCAAATAAAGACATGAAGACGTAGTCGTACTGTATGCATATCAAAGAAAATACACACTAAGGCGGAGTTGGCATAGTACTCAACAGAAGAAAACTAATGAGTAAGACAGCATCTTGAATATAGTTGCTATAGTACTCTTAATTTTCTCAGTTTTTCTCTTTTCTATACAACTAAATTGGTTGTCTTTTATAGAACGTTGCAACAACTATGATTCTTAATATGAAAACAAATCCTTTATAAAACAAGCAGCAACATCTGCAATTTTTATTTATTTATTCACCATATTATCGTCTACATCTGTGTCTTTTCTAACTTTATCTGCAGCTTCCAGAGTGAATTGCTTAACATTAGTAAGCCCTTATTGGGAGCATGGACTTCCTGAAGGAATGAAAGAATATCAAATACACTTGCCGCGAGAAGAATCCTCCTTTGCACTCTTCAATACAAACATAAAAAACGGTATCTTATTTACAAATAATCGTGAAATGAGCCCACGTAACAGATACTAAGACTTTCTAGTTGGATTTCAACACGTACAACTAAAAATCGCCATAATTTATGTCTGACAGAACTGATGCTTATTTGTGATGCTTTGTATTGCGTTTTATATTTGAAAACAGATTTCTAAAAGAGACTTTCAGTTTTCCCTTTACACAAAAAAAAAAACTTGTAAAGATGTACAACTGAGTGATGGGTTCTTACTGAGATTAAATATTTACTCTGTATACGTGTTGATATACATTCCTTTTTCTTATATTTAGAAAATTTTTTTTTAATATATATTTTTGCTGCTTTTATTATTATTTATTATTTATTTATTTATTATAATTAACATAACACAACAAGATTTTAATCTTATAAGTTATAGTGCTATGCTTAGGATCAATAAGATATAAAACATAAATAAAAATAAAAATAATTGTAAAATATAAGAAATTAAGCAAAAAAAAAAAAAATAGCAAATTAATATAAGAAACAAATTAATAAAAATATTAAATTTAAGTAGAAATATAATTTCAA